>BPLR01007035.1:0-146814 GCA_021605095.1 Caerostris extrusa | reverse complement strand
CATACAATTGATTATTTTACAATTTTTTAAGATTTAAATGTTAAAAATGCAAAATATTTCATGTTGCACAAGTATTTCAGACAGTATTAAGTGCTCTACATGATCATATACAGCAAAATGCAATTTCAACACATCTTACCTTGCCAATAATATGAATGTTCGACGAATTACATAAATACACAACATTAACATTATTATTAACATTATTATTAACATTTATTAACATTATTATTATTGAGCATTATCAGCATTTATTAACATTAACGTTTTAACTTTATTAAGTAACATTATTTAACAATTTAATTGGCAACATTTAGTGTTTGTATCGAATAAAATAATTGTTTCTAATTTAATTTGGAAAAAAAGTAACAGATTCTTAAGTGTTGCTAGTATATATATATACTGATTCCCTTCAGTTTGGTAATATTACAATTTATTTAAGAAAAACATACAAAAAACTTAAGATTTAATTGATAATTAATAATTTAGCATAAATATTTTAAAGTAGAGCATTTCTTCTCACTGTCAAAAATATTTTTTAAATTCGACTGTTTCCCATAAGGGAATAACACGTTAATAAAATAAAATACTCATTTGTATGAATTACATATTATGTTTTAAATCATCTAATAAAGGTTATAAAAAAATTGATTTTTTTTTGGCCCTTTTCCTAAAAGTGCTTTGTTTTTCTATAAAACATATTTTCATAACACATGAATAAATTAAAAAAAAAAAAAAAAATTTCTAACATTCGATGGATAGTTCTATTTGTCCGTTAAAATTTTGAGCTCAAGTCTCAACACATGCATTGATGGTTGTTCTAGTTCTCTGATTGAGGTGGCAAAACTCCAATTTTTTGCCTCTGTTTATGGGTGGAAAAATGCTTCGAAGCTTTTTATTTATTATTATTTTCATCTTTTAAACCGGCAAAAGTCTTTATATTCAGATCGTAGATACAATTAAATAAATAAATAAATAAGGAAAGCAAAGACTTTGGCAGTGCATTGGCAATATTGGGTACTAAAAACAAGCTAAGATTAATTATTTTGCTGATACCTCAGAGACTAATACAAAAACAATTTCTCCTTTTTTTTTTATTTCTCTATATTTATTACTCGTATTTCTCTCACTTTTTATATCATATTCTAAATTTTTTTCTCCTTTGAAAGAAAAAAAAGCACCATGAAAAAAAAAAAATGGGATTGAAAATTTTGTATGCCTTTTTTTTTTTTTCTTTTTTAACTATTTTGGTTTGAGTCAAAATTGCGCGATCCAATAATACACTCATGTCCATAAATTAAGGATAATTCAGAATCACACAGAAATTGAACTCTAAAATAAAAATTTCACCTGTAGAATTATCACACACATCTTGAAGAAGAATATGCAAATTACAGGGAAACCACCAGATGGCGCGGATAGTACGTCACAATGACGAGAGTGTAAGAGAGGGGTATATAAGGAATGGTGGCAAAGAAGTAAAATTGTTCACAAGCGCTTTAAAAAGCCTTTCAGTGCAATAACCGCATAGTTATGGCACAAAGGAAGCATTTGGATGATTTTTTACGTGGTAGAATTATCGGACGACTGGAATGTGGACGTACCCAGCTGGAAGTATCCGAGGAACTTGGAATCGCCCAGAGTGTCATCTCCAGGCTTTGGCAACGATTCAAGATGATGGTAATGTGAGTAGATGTTACAGCACAGGTCGCCCCCGAGTTACAACGCCGAATGAGGACCGGTATTTAGCAGTTACTGCCAAAAGAAACAGACGGAGACACAGCATCAGACCTGTCTCGTCAGCTCTCTTCCAGCTACCATTTGACAGTTTCAAAAGGTAGACCGTGTACGGGCAACAGGGCACATTGATACTCTATCTCACTAGGCCTGTCAGATGTGTGTTCCACTTACCGCAACTCACTGTCGCCTGCGAATTAACCTGGAGTAGAGAGCATGCATTGTGGACACCGCAACAGTGGTCTGGTGTGATGTTTTTCCGACGAGGTCAGGTTTAGTTTGCAGTCTGATTCTCGCCAGACTTTCATATGGAGAGCCAGGTACCCGTTACCACCAAAAAGAGAACACCATTGAACGACACCGTTACGGTGGTGCAGGATGGCTCGTTTGGGGAGGAATTATTCTTGGTTCCAGAACTGACCTGCATGTTCAGAGTGTAACGATGATAAGCATTACCCATCGGGATGTCATTCTGGAACAACATGTACGTTTGTTTCGAGCGCCATGGGTGCTGAATTTCTGTTTATGGATGACAACGCCCGTCCTCACCATGCAAACATTGTAGACGAATGCCTTCAATCGGAGGATATCACCCGTATGGATTGGCCAGCATACTCACCGGACTTGAATCCAATAGAGCATGTGTGGGATATGCTTGGCCGACGAATTGCAGCCCGTCAACCCCCTCCCACCTGTCAACCGGAACTTCGGAGGGCATTGCTTGATGAGTGGTGTAATATTCCCAAGATCAGATTGATAATTTGATACTCAGCATGCCTAGGCGTTGTAAGGCCTGTATTGCATCGTCCGGAGACATACTCCATTTTAACCATCATACTAACCATGTTATACTGTTTTTTGTAAATAGGTTCTTTTTGAAATTTGCTCCAGGGGTAAAAAATCGCAATTTTTATTAATTATGTCAAACATATAGCATCTTTTGCTCTTTACCTTTTGTTTAATAAATAGACTTTACAAATAAGTCAAATTTGTTTTGCTTCTGTCTCTTTTTTTTGCCTGAACTTCATTATCCTTAATTTATGGACATGAGTGTACAATAAGTATTCAGGTTACTTGGCACACTTTCATGCTCCTATGGAAAATTTTTGCAATTTCTTAATTCTCAATTTTTAGTAAATGATCTTGGGAAGGTTATTGTCATTTAAATTTTGAGATAACATCTTGTTTTTTCGAAAAAGCATCAATGTTGAGTGAAAAAGCAAAGCTTTGGTACTTTTCTAAATATCAATCTATCAAGAAAAAAATATTTTTGATTAAACTTATGTGATTATTTTCCATAAATAGCTTGTTTCTTACAATAAAAGAGAAAGTCATTCTTCACAAGAATAACATGAAAGTATATCTAATAATTTGTCCATTAAGTTTGCAAGTAATATTTAAAATTAGAATGCCGTCAAATAAAAAACATTTAATATTTTTTTATTCTCACATTCTAATTTCAAACGTTTAAATTTAGATAATATTAATTTGTATATTTGCTACAGAAACTTAATTATAAAGTAAACAAAAATGAATAGTAATATATTCGCTTTTATTTATTTTTGTATAATTTTTAATAATAATAATTTATGTTTATTAAACATGTGTGTATTAATTTTCAAATAGGCTGCAATCTTGATTGGAAAAGTTGAACTTGGAGTTAGTACTGCAGATGAACAGTTGTTACTCCGTTTGTTTATCTCCCGTAATGAAACTTTATACAGCTAAACAGGTAATTTGCGCTACATTGAATTTTATGCTATATCCTAAAAACATGGTTCAGCAAATGGGAGGGATTTTTCCTCAATAGATTGTGGAATAGATCTGATGGCCGAGTGACTAGGGCTGTGGCGCTCGATGCAGCAAGATCGACTCCCGGCGGTGCCATGTATGTTTGCTGTGGTTCGGAATCCACTTTAAATCGTATATCCCGGTCTAATACGACTGTAGACCATTGGTCGTAGATCTGACAATCCTACCCCATAAAAAGAAAAACATCTCATATCTTGAAATCTGCCAGTAGCAGACTGTGTCTTGGTCTATCATGGGACTGTTGCGTTAGTGAAGATGGTGATGAGGATATTGAGGAATATAGTTTTATTAATAATAAATAAATCTACATTTGGATGAATTAATTTTTGATATTTTGACTAAAGTTGTCTCTGTTGTCAGTTTGTATCATTCAATAACAATGAAAACCGTTCTAATAGGCTTACTTTTATTTATGTAAAAATATCGAAACATAACATTAAAAAAATTAACATTATTTCAAATGAAAAGTACTTATTATTTTTCTAAAATGTAAGTTAGAGACGTTACAAAATTTAATCATCATTAAAAGGTTTTCATTAATTTTAAATTAAAATGAAAAATGTAGATCTTCATCTATTAAAATGCTGGCTCAAGAAAATTGGTAACGATTCCTTCAAGTTAACAAAGGGAATTAAACTATAATATCTATTTTTATTTTAATTGGTATTACAATTAAATTGAAAAGTATATCTTCATTTTTTTATAAATAGTTTTGAATAGCTTTAAAAGATCGATTAATTAAATTTCGACATTAGCAGTAAATATTTTGTTAATTATTAGTATCGTTCCTTAACATAACTTTTATTTTAATTTATTGAAGAAATTATTATGTCATGTTCTTTATGTCAAGTTTTATTCATGTCAAATTATACGATTTTTTACTGATTTAAGGATATAGAAATTAAGCTTGAACTTACGTAGCAAATTTAATAAGTTTTATTCAATTTCTGAAGTGAAAATTATAAACAGTAACGAGAAATTTTTATTATAATATAATGAATTAAAAAGCATTTTAAGAAACATCTATCTGATGCGGGTTATATTGATTACCTTTTTTAATTAGTACAAAATACCACATTTGATCTACATGTGTTGAAATACATCTGAATGTGAATTTGATTATTCTACAGGCTGTTGCTGTTGCATCTGAAGGCTTAGAAACTTTCGGAGGTCAAGGTTATATGGAAGACTCCAGACTTCCTGTTATATTACGAGATGCTCAAGTAATTAATACCATTTTACGATCATTTTAATTGTCGAAAGATTTTAATTGAAACTTGTTTAAGTTTTATTCCTACTAGGATAAGACAGAAAGGTAATTATACTCACATAAGACAAACAACAAAAGAAATACTTTAGAACTATGGTTTAATCCATTTAAAAGTTCAATGAAAGACCTGCTTTTCTAACATTACCACCAAATTTTGATTACATTTATTGCAGCAATCCTTGAGTTTTTCCAAAACCTTTTTATGAAAAATTTCGACCGAAATTAGATAACCATTTTTAGAGTTTCATTTGGGATAAACACATTTGAGTCATACCGGCGTTTCGTCAAGTCTTTTTTTATGATCTCAATAAATAGAAACCACACTGAACATAATCAGGATCTTATATGTTCGCACACTTTAAACTTTGATTTCCCGATTAAGTCCACTTTTATTGTTCAATACTACCACATTATTTCCTTCAGCTTGGCCAAAACTGACCCTTATTTACTAAACGACGCCTATCTACCTTCCCATTAAGTCTTTCGTTACAAGCATCAGCAGGGCATTATAAAGGTGGAACAAGAAATTAAAGCGTAAAAAACTGATACATTAATGTTGAATCAAATATCTCAATGATATAAATATGAAGGGAAAAAATATTACTCACACGGCTTCAGTCTATTTTATATATTTTATATTATTTTAAATAACGAAATTATAATATCTCAGTAAACATATAAGTTTTTAAAATATGGAAAGGGGGATAGTCCATTCTCCTCTATGTGCACTCATCACGTACCTCCAGAAATTACGTAATTTGTTATTACGTACACGCAACAATGTATATGACAAAATATTTGTATACAGCACATGCGCCGGTGACGATGCAAGAGTCTTAAGGCTCGTTCCCACCCTAGGCGAGAGGCGGCGACGCGACATGCGGCAGGGAAGAAAATTTTTCAACCCGTTCACAACGAAACGTCAGAAATTGCATTACGCATAATGAAGTTCCACCTCGAGTTGAAAGTTGGTCAACTCGAAGCGGTGGATTTCAAACTGGTTTCAGGCGAATGCGGTGAGGCTAGTGATTGGTCAACGCTTCACGCTTAAACGCCTCTGTGGGAACGAGTCTTTAAGCTATATATTCTCAGTGTTTAAGATATTCAAAGTGTTTAAAGTTCATCACGTCGTGTTTTACGGCAGGGTAACAAACTGAATTTAATAGTTTAATTTCTACAACTTTGCAAAAGCTATAACGCGAAACATAATTTTTTTTTTTAATTCTTGATATCTTTATAATATTACTGTAATAAGGAATCTTAATTTTTCATATTTCATAATTGCTTAGATAGTTTTCGTGGTAATGTGTGCATGTAGCATGCTGGAGGGCTCAAATTTGAATCTACTGCTCGCAGAAACAAAAGATGGAGATTGTGACAACGTCTCTCATTGAGAAAACAAAGTCAGATAAAACAAAACAAACTCCGACAAAGTCTGCCATCGACAATTAAACGGTCGGGAGAGAAATTCTATAAGTTAGGAAACTGAAACACGGGGTAACTATCCCTAAAAGTCTTATGAAAGTCATCTTTTATTGCCGTCAGTGGACTATTCGTGGCACACATAAGTGGAGCACCAATGTACAAAACAAAAAATATAATAAATTATATACTCGAAATAGTTGGGTATTTTATTTCATCAAATCAAAATTGCACACTGTGTGTACACTAGGTTTCTAAAAATAAAACGCATTTTATTATTAAAATTGTTCAGTGCAATGCTATTTTAATTTTTGTAGGTATGTTCAATATGGGAAGGCACAACAAATGTAATGTCACTTGATGTCATTAGAAGCCTGTTGAAGACAAATTCTGAGGTACTGCTTTCTTTAGAAAAAAATATTGCGCTTTGCTTGGAAAATGGAATGCAAGTTGGATCCCTACAAGATTCATGCATGAAAGTTGGAAAAAGCATAAAATATATAATGAAGTTCATAAAAGAACATCCGGATTTGCTTCATATTTCTGCAAGGGATGTATCTTACAGTATTGCCAGAACCTATATTGGTAAGTCCGTATCTACTATCGGTAGTATATGTCCAAGTTATGTCCCAAACAAAATATTACATCATGCAAAACCACAAATTTGAAATCTATTGTATTAAGTAATATTAATAATTAAGTGTATTATTAATATTACTTTATACAATAGATTTCAAACTTATTAACTAGACCGATTTCTTGAATAAGAGAAAATACTGCAATATCTACAACAAATATTATTAGTACACATATTGGTAACATTAAGTGTTAAATGATTTCTAAATTATCCCTATTTTATTGAGAGCTACCTATTTTTTTTTTAAAAAGCTGCATTACTTGATTATATAACAAATTACAATTTTAGCTGAAAACGTAAATTTTTGTAAATGGTAAAATGGATGGTCATTTGTGAAGTGGATGACCATTTCTATTGGAAGGTAATAGTAAAGGTTTGCCCCCTGCTGCACCCACACACACACACGTCTTCCCCACTACTGACAAGTATCAAAAACTACTGAAAATTGTCTGGGATACTACTAAACAGTATCCCAGACACTACTATACTACTACTTTTATGATTGGCAGCTCTGATATCATATTAGACGTTGGGAACTTCGAACATTCACTGGGGGCCTTATACCAAGAATTTTTATTCAATGCAATATAGTAATAATTCTATTGATAATATGAGTATTAAATGGGTCTGAATGGCCGAGTGGCTAGCGCCCGTAGCACAGATTTCGGGTTCGAGTCCCGGCGGTGCCATGGATGTTTGTAGCGGTTCGGAATACACTTTAAACAATAGGTTCCGGTCTAACATGATCGTAGAGCGTTGCGGGGGTATTGTAACTCCGCGTCAGTAGCTTATCTTCAAGCTACACGCACCTTCTGGGTAGTACTAGGTGAGTAACGTCAGTGCAGCATCCAAGGCAATTGTCTAAATGTTTTCCAGCTGTATTAGAACAAACAAACAAACAAAAAAAAAAAACATGAGTATTAAACTTAAAAGAATAAATAAAATAATCTTTGTTTTGAATTAATTATCTTATAATGTTTTTAAGAAAATATGTTACTTCTAACAAATTATATTATTTATCAATTCCAGTAAGAGAAGTACAATAATTCAGTTTTCTTAATTTAGTTTTAAACTGTGAAAAACTTTTAGAATATATTTTAAACTGTGAAGAAACTTTTAGAATATAGAATATAAACTTTTAGAATATATTATTCTAAAAGTTTATAAATTCTTATTTCAGGCAACTTAGTTCTTAAAAATATAAAATTTCAGGTAAAAAAAAAATAATACTTGCATATTTAAAAATTAATGACATTTATTTGAAATTGTGATAAGCGCAGTGCATAAAATATGCTCTTTCCGAATATGCAACTATAAACATTATTTTATTTTTATTCAACATGTATTTAAGCATTTTGTGTTAACATTAGTTAAATTGAATTTTATAGGAGCTTTGCTGATTGAAAATGCTACTGTGACTAAGAAAATTACTGATATATTTACGGCTCAACAGTAAGTGATTTTTAAGGCTATATATTTTTATTCGATTTGATTTTAAAAATTATTTTTTACCATTATTAATGTTTTATGAATATTTAGATGGTGCAAGAGGCAAGAACTGTGTCCTTTATCATTACACCAAAACTACTTAAACTATGCGAAAAAAGACTACGAAATCGTTATGGAAGGATGTTCATTGGATTAGAAATTTTGAAGATGAAGTAATGAAGGTCCCCAATATATTACCATTATCTCAAAAGTTTCAAAAATTTAACACATTACTGTAAAAGTTATGAATTAGAACTAAATATTTGTTATAAAAATTTTGAATTTTTCAATATATTTTTAATGAAACCAGTTCTACCACATCTTTATAAATAATGCAAAAAGTTATGTATGAAAATAATGTATATATAAGTAAATGTAGAATATCTTTTTTACGTATAAGCTATTTATTTATTAATAATATTTAAACTCCTATCTATTTCCAATTTTTAATCTTTTTTAAAGCTGTTTAAACTTGAATTTAGTAATTCTGACTGTAGAAAAAAAAAAAAAAAAAATTCGTTACTGTTTTTTTTTCTTATAATTTTTTGAATGTATATTAAAATAAAATTATAAACTTATTTCATAATTTGTGTCGAAGGTCAATAAAAATAAATGATTTTAAAATATGTAAGAATCTTATTCGTGTTAATATTTTTGCTTAAAATTGAGTAAAATAATCTTGAATTAAATAAATATTTGTTTAAATGTAAAACAATTAATCTTTGCAGTTATTATAAAGTTTCATTATACTTAAGAATAGTATTTATCTTTAAAGCAAATGGAGAAGATCCTATAATAAAAAATAAAATAATTATCGGAATAAATTAACATTATATTCGGTCATTTTAATTTTGCAAAGTGTCACAAAATACTAACTAATAAACATACAATAAAAAACTCAGGAACCTTCCACATGGACTTTCCTCGCTCGGTTTTTACTGCAAATTTTAGACTATCGATTTGGCATAACTTTTTACAAGGACACCTTTGCCGTATCGACGTGGCCAATATTCCTGATTTTGTCCTGTGTTCTTCAGGCACTTTTATGGATTCTACACATTTGACGAGCTGCCCTGCTCTCTTTTATGAAATGTTCTCCAGACAAATTTTATAACAAGGCTGGTTTTTATTGGACTGCCAGAGGACTCGTGACCGATATGGCCTCCACCCCAACATACGAAAAAAAGTTTAACACCTGTTACAGTTTTGAAGAGTTTCTCAACCGAAAGACGTCTTTTGGTGTGTGATGTCTTTCAGTAAAAGCAAGGAAAATTAACAAACAGGATTAAACTCAATAAAACAATAAATTAACTAAACAAACTTAGAATTTATAATTGTTTAGCTATTTGAAATTAACTGATTTCAGTTTGGTTTGATTTGTCGCTCTACGGTCATCTTGTGCACACGTTAGGCTAAACAGACCGGGACCAACAGTTTAAAGTGGATTCCGAACCACTACAAACATCCATGGCACCGCCGGGACTCGAACCCGAAACCTGTGGTACCGAGCGCCAGCCACTCGGCCCCTAACTGATTTCAGATAGCTCTACAACTGTAAATCCTAATTTGTAGGATCTGGTAATCTCAAAAGCTGTTCATGTGCACTATGCCATCTCAGCAGATGATCGGCTCTAAAAATTACTTTTATGTACTTCAATCTAACTGATATAGATTACCATATATTTCAGAAAATAACCCGATCCTTGTATATGTCAAGAATGAGTTTTTTCAAAAAATTTATCAAAAGTTAAAAACCCATATTTGGCGAAATTAAAAAAGCATTCAAATATGTCGCCATTATGACAAAAAAATGCTGCCAAGCAGGTGAAACGGTGAAATATTTTCCAATCAAATTGTTGTACTGTAAAATCCTAGATGCCAATGACGTAGTTATAACTCTGACGCTAGCAAATAGTTTCCATTCAGTTGTTGCCTTGTACAAGATCCGTGGTATTTGTGCTAGTCATATTTTCCCTGCCATTTTATTTATTTTTTTGTCTGAAAGACGAATGGGAAGATAAGATAAGATTTTATGTTAGCCGTACGCAAATTTCGCCAACATAGGATTTTTCGTTTCGGTGACGACGCAACAAACCAGTAATATAAACAGTTTCGTAAATAAAATAACTCATTTAATTTAAAATTAAATTTTATATTAACTTAAGAAATATAA
Source organism: Caerostris extrusa (assembly GCA_021605095.1). NCBI lineage: Eukaryota > Metazoa > Arthropoda > Arachnida > Araneae > Araneidae > Caerostris > Caerostris extrusa. The sequence continues at coordinate 136,275 of BPLR01007035.1, read as the reverse complement.
AATTAAGAAATAAAAATTTGCTATATTTAGCTATTTATCTCTAGCGGCCAGCTAACGAAAAAGTGTCTACATTTTTTTGCGAGATTAACGGTTTCGTATATAAGCCGGCACCTATAATTTAGCTTTAGAAAATTTTCTAAAAATACTCGGCTTACACATGGAAATATGCGCTAAATGAAAATTTTTATTTTAATAAAAGTGCTGTGAAGAGTATTATTAAGCATACAATCTCGGATTGTTGTTTATAAAAAAACATATAAAGTTAATAAGGGCATTAGCATTTTCATATTATATTCTTAACAATCAAAAAACAGAAGACAATTTGTATCTTGGACGCAAATTAGCAATTTCCTGGGAACTCGATAGATCATATGATCTCACTTCATATGGTCACTGCAATCCCGAATGCGAACATACAATCAATTGCGGCTCGTAGCTATAATTAGTGGGGCTGTTGCTTCAGAAAAGTTTCAGCTTTTGTTGTAATGCTGTAAAATGAAACTAACACATAAAAAGAAAATTTATATATGAACATGATAAAGTGCTTAAAATTTTTTTTTAATACTAATAACCTAAATTGTTACTCTTTAAGCTTGACCTATTCATTTAAAAATGAAATCCATTTTTTTTTTTTTTACTTTGGGTGAAAAGATTAATAATTGCTTGCTCTGTAATACTTGCCGATTTCTCCTTATTAAAATATTAAGTTGGCATGCATAATAGTGAATGAAATATATACAATACTATAAACTTTTTTTTTTTTTCTTATGAATTTTTTTGCCTTTCATGACATTTGAATTATTAAATGTTTCAGCTTTCAATTTTTGTCTATTTCTTTGAATAATGAAGAAGTATGCAAAATTGTAGTAGAATACACTTTCATGAACCATATGCAGTTTGATTTTCTGGAATAAAGAATCCCCAAAATGCTGAAATATTTCTCCATTCAACACGCACGTAGAACTATGACAATTTGAATGTTTCGAAACATCTTTTGTGCCATCAGCCATGACAACTACAAAAGAAGCTTTTTTAATTTCTGTCTTCATCTCCTCATAGTATATTGGTAACAGGCAGACAAGTATTTAATTCTAAATGGTCTTGAAACACCTATGAAGACCATACTGGTTTCTATGCGATTCTTTAAATCTGATCTAATTTAAATGCAAAATTTATCAATCTTCTATATATCCCCAGGTTTACTGAATTATCTTTATCATGCCCACGTAAAGAACTTTCCAAGTTTTCAGAAAAGAAAATAATCCATTATTTTGGAAAAGATATTATGCTCATTTACAAAAAGCTGTATGCATCATTAAGTTTCTCTTTAATATTCATGCTTCTTAAAAGTGGTATTGAAATCACATTTTCAACGTGCTTCTCCTGATTTTCAGTTTTCTATCAATTTTTTATTTTTATAATTCTAAAATCATCCACGTTACATTACATACGAACAGCAAAATAGAAATCAAAGTAAAACCTATTTTATATTACAAACTCAAAAAGTCAAATATTTCATTGGTACCATTTAAAAACAAAGCTTTGCATATATTTTTTATGGATGAAATATTTGAATATTAGGCTATGAATTTAATTTACAGTCCTAGTATTTATTTATTGAGGATGCAAGAAAGCCATGGTTAAATTTTCTGTAAATCTGTAAAAAGAAAAAAAAAACTTTGCATTATATGAATTTTGTCTTTCCGTATTTTCTATGTAACTCTACATTTTATAACATAGAAGAATTTGGCACACTTTATTTAAGCACAACACATGCTGAATCAAACTGAAGCCCTACCACCCTTGCATAACAACAAAAGTAATAATAATAAACAATAATTAGGGGTCGGCACTGCTTCGACTACTGCACTATTTACCTAGCATGCAATTTCTTGTCTCGGACATGTGCGCATGCATAGAACTGACAAATGCTGAATCGCTGGAACTGTAAAACGCATAGTTTCGCGAATTTGCATTAATTAAAGAATGACAACTGACATTAAGTTTAAGAATCATGTAATGCACAATTATAAAGAAAGAATTAAAGGAAAAAAGTTTCATTTTATTGAATGCTATCGATAAATCAAGTGGAGATAGGGATGTTGCAGTTCCGCAATGATTATACATGAGTTGCCACTGCATATAACAACAGAGTTCCATTAATATTTATAACTAGAAACTTTTAATTGGCCACAGCTCATGGAGCCTTACATGGTTTGAATATGGTTCTTGCTTGCTCGAAAAAGAAAGTGACGGGTTAAGAATTCAAGGAATGGTATTTACAGACACCCACGCAAAAGAGTAAAATTTACGTTGATCGACGAGATGATGCTAAGTTAACAACTGACATTTAAATTTTGCCTGAGACAAATAATCTTCAATGCAATGAATTTCTTTATCACAGTTAGTGTGGAAATTATCATAGAATTTTAGCAAAATGTTGGCGGTACAAGTTTTAAGAGTAGACATCATGCCCCATTTGAGGCATATTTTTTAATAAATTCTTCGTATGATTTCTAAGGTATGCATGAGATTTACCAGCCTACATTCATATAGGCTAACAAGCCTATATGAATGTGGAGATTGGCATGTAATAATGGAAGTAAAGATATCAAGTTTGCAACAATGATGCATTTACTTCCTAGCTTCATTATTTTTTTAACAGTGTCACATGTTACTTTTTTCCTTATATCTTTACATCAACTTTGAATTTAAATTAAACACATTGAAAACAGTTTGAAAGAAACAGAATAAGAAAAGATTCACAAAGCGATGATGCATCTGTAATAAATATTTCAATTTCAGTGTTAATTGTGTTGAAAAAAAATCTTATTTTCTGGTTGCATTTATTTATCATAGTAATCAATTTTTTATATTGAGTTATTAACTATAATAATCATATTCGATAGGAAATAATTATTAATCAAAATTTTATGCCTATGAACTAATATAAAGAAATTTTTTTCCTTTTTATGTCCTTTAGACAAGGAAAACTGAGGAAAAAAAACACTGAAAAGGAAAATAATTGAAAAAAATTTTAAGTGATGGAGCTGTGGAAAAAATTTCCACTTTGAGGATTTAGATTACTACAGTTTATTCAGAATTTCATATGAATTTTCAAGATATTATATGCAGGATTTTTAATTATCCTACTTGTTAAAAGATATTTAACTACTAATAAATTCTCAGAGGCCTGCAGACTTTTCAGATTTGATCAGTTATAATAATCAAAAAATTCTTACATTCAGATCTTGTTATTGATCAGGTGGAATTAAGACCAATTGTATTTCCAAATAGAAAGATTAAGTAATGGTATAGGAATTGCCAATGAATAAGGATTTATGGTCCTATTGGATGTTTCTAGCAATTAATTAGATTAAAATAAAACAATCTTAAAGCAGATGTAAAATTCAAGGTAGTTAATATCCTGAGAAATTTCAAGCATTTTAATGAAATTACTTTTAAAATATTTTCATAAACTAAAAATTTTTTTCCTGAAAATGTTTCGATTTTTTAAACAAATGAGTGAATAAAGAATGATATTTTTGTTTAATTGAACAAATAAAAAAAAAAAAAGTTTATCAAGAAACATTTTCTTAGAAAAATGTATTAATATGTCCAATATGAATTCAATAATATTGTTCTTTATATATGAAATGATGTAGTAATAATTCAAGATTAGAATTAAGTTTAATGATGATTGTTTTTTTCTTTCTTCTCACTAATTTGAAAAGGTTAATCAATTGAAGTTTAATTCTTCCTTTACTTAACTTTGTGGATATATTATCATTAATATAGCAAGATATGTTTCTCAAACCTAAAAATATTGAAGAAATATATCTGGTTATTTATAAGTCTAACAGATAATGGGCAATTTTTTAGTTTATCATTAAATCCATTTCTGATTAAAGCTTTCCTGTCTTACATTTTAATTTCTCCTTAAAATTAAATTTAATATAACATATCAATTAGTTTTGGAACTTAAATGTATATATATTTCTTTGTTAGAGTTAATTGAACTTCTAGTATTAAATTACTTAAAGTGATAAAAAAACAATATTTAAATAATCAAAATATTTTTTTCAAGGCACTTTATTGATAATAAATAAAAATTAGAAAAGTGCAATAAACGCCAATACATAAAAAACAAACAGTATGAATTACAAATATACATTAAGTACAATATTAAAGTTTTAATACATTAGCAGGTAATCTCTTGCTCTTTCAAAATGTTTGCTTTGAAACTGTAATGGACTAACATTGAAGATGGTCTGCAAATATTAAAAAAATATATATTAATCATCATGTTTACAGCTTTAAAAGTTAGTGATAAATTTTATCAAAAATAGATTTAATAAATTGTAATTGAATAAAATTTGTAATTGCCCATTGTGAGTAATAACTTTCAAACAATTCCATTCATTTACAAAATGTTCTGCTCTTTCAACTTTTATTTTATTGGAAATATTAAATTCCATTAAAAAAAAATTTTTTTTAATGAATTGCTGATTGAGTTGGTCTGGACTAAATCTATGCCAAACAAAAGAAAATCAGAGCATTATAAATAATTTCAGATTTTTCACTATTGTTTTACTGTGTTATTAAACTCATTTATTATAAGAAATATAGCTCCATCTCCAGGAGATAGATTTTTATAAATAAAAATAATTCAGCTAATTTATCTAAATATTTATATGTATTCAATCAATAAGAAATTACTAATTCAACAATTTAAAGCGTTTCAAAAAAATGATTTCCTTTGAAAAATATTTATAAATATTTGTCTGTTAATTAATAAATATACCAAAATTCTACATAAAATATTAAGCTATTGATTAAATTGTTTTCAGGAAATTACACTACTGGTCATTAAGACCAGTAGTGTACTACACCAGGAAGAAATGCAGATAACAAAATATCTATTAGACAAATATATTATACTGAAATAACAAAAGATTAAATTTTCAAGAAATTTGGGTGCATAGATCCTGAGAAATCAGTACCCAGAACAACCATCTCTGGCAGTAATAACAGCACTTATACAGCCGGGCATTGAATCAAACAGAGATTGAATGGCATGTACAGATGCCCATGCAGCTTCAACACGATGCCATAGCTCATCAACAGTAGAGACTGGCGTATGGTGACGAGCTATTTTCAGTACCAAGGAAGGTCCATACAATACCGGCAAACATATGGTCGTGCATTACCCTGCTGAAACGTAAAGTTTCGCCGGGTTCGAATAAAGGGTAGAGCCACGGGTCGTAACACACCAGAAATGTAACGTGCACTGTTCAAAGTGTCAGCAATGCGAACAAGAGGTGACCGAGACATATATCTAATAACACCCCATACTACCATGCCACGTGATGGCACAGTATGACGAAGGCACGCTGCTAATGTGCGTTCACCACGATGCCGCCAAACACGGATGTGACTACCTTGATGCTGTATAAACAGAACCTGAATTCATCTGAAAAAATTACGTCTCGCCCTTCGTGCGCCCAGGTTCGTCGTTGATCACACCATCACCGTCTGTGATGCAGAGTCAAAGATAGCCGCAGCCATGGTCTCCGAGCTGACAGTCCATGCTGCTGGAAACGCCGTCGAACTGTTCGTGCAGACATTTGTTGTCTTGCAAACGACCCCAATTCTTGACTCAGGGCTCGTGACGTGGCTGCAAGATCCATTAAGGCCATAAAGGCAACATGCCTGTCTTCTTGGCTACTAGTGATAGGGGGCCGTCGAGATCCAGCACAGCGTGCCATATTACCTATTGTCCTATTCTGAACCTAGTCATTGATTCCATATTCTGCTCCCATATTCTGTCATTCATTAGTCATCTCGACCGACGCAAACTGCAATACAAATATACGATACATCGCAATCCCGGTACGCTGCAATTTGACCTTTATCAAAGTCAGAAACGTGTTGGCACGCACTTCTGCTTCTTACACGAGGCATCCTAACAACTTTTCACAAAGCAACAACTTTCAAATGCAATTTGTGTATGAGAAACCGGCTGAACAATTTCCTTATTTAAACACATTGTAGGTGTCGCTATCGGCGCCTGGTTTTCACATCTGTAGCATGTCGCCTTTTTGGTGTAGCAATTTTAATGGCCAGTAGTGTACTTTTTAAATTATGGGGTAAAAATGAATTAATAAATTCTGTTTTCTTGCTTAATTCCTACAAAATAGTGACTTTTCACTGAAATGAAATATTATGTATTGCTTTCCGTTTGTTTTTTCTTCATAAGCATAATTATATTTATAAAGCTCTATTTTAGAAGATATTTGTCCTTAATTTTTTTATGGATGTGGAATAGACAATAATATGTCTATTTTTAAGTTAATGAACAATATATTGATCATTTATGACAAAAAAAGTCTTTTAATTATAAATATATGTATTACAAAAAATATTACTTTCTTTTCATACAAATTTTTAAGCATGATTCTAAAAGAACATTGTAATTTTTTTTTTTTTTTTTTTTTTGTTTACAAGCAATTAACATATTTTTATTTTTTCAATATATTCCCCCTTAAACAATAGTAGCATATCAAAAGAAATATACTTTTTAAGTTTATTTTTAATTTTGGCATTCTCATCTTTATAAATGGCATGACATAAAAGAACCAATTTCCTGGCCATATACAAATCAAATCCCAAACAAAAGATATCAACAAATAACAAATCATCAAAATCAAATGCTAAACAAGATTCAAAATCTGAAATATTTTACTGTGAAAATGAGAAGAAATCTTTTAAATCACCTTGATTTGTTATCAAAATGGAACTTATACAATCCAGGAAGACACAGATGTATAACACCCTCTGTTTCACAGGAGCTTTGGTGCATCACAGTTTGTTGAGAACAATGAGTAGCATCTTCATACACAAGCATGATAGGAATGGCCTAAATCATAAATAAACTTACAATTAAAGAAAGGTTAAGGAAAAATAATTACATAATAAAGAATTAATGTTTGCTGCATAAAATCATAAAAAATCAACAGAGTATGAGAAACTTCACATTAGAAGAAAAGATGAAATCATTTGATACTAAATACATGCATTTCAAAATTATTCCAAATTCTATTTCATTTTACATTCCACACATAATTATAATTTTTCAAAGATGGTAGCAATGATAAAAAGATTTTAGAAGCATTTTACATTTTACAAATTAAATTACATACAAAAGATTTATTGTACAGAAATTTACACACTGTACTTATTCAAAGCAAATTTCTGCCTTTAAACATTTAAATACCAAGTTTTCAGTAGTAAAAGTTAAGTGGTGACTTGCCATCCTAATGAATATGCTATTTCATTGACAAAGGATTATTTGTAGCTACTGATTAAATAGGACAAGTACAAAATGATTTAAAATAACAAAATCTAAAATTCTAACCTTCTAGAAATGCCTCCTAAAAACCTTCTGCATGAATTTTTAACTTAAAAAAAACATATTTGAAATTCATACACCATTTAAAATAGTACTCAGATACTTTTAACATAAAAGTGGGAATGAAAATGACCAAGTTCTTTTACATAATAGTTAAAAACGACACATAAGTACAGTAAAAGATAAATTTTTAAATTCAACATTATTAAGTGAAATTCTGTCATTGCCATTTTTATATGTAGTTTAAAGGTAAAAATGGATTTGATAATTTTATAAGGGAATGTTTAATAGAAACATAATGTAAGATTTAGAATTGGTAATACTTTCATACACACTCTTCATTAGCATTTCTCAACAACTCTTCATTAGCTTCTTTAGCAATCCTCTCTGAGATTTTACAAAAACTCAAGAGTTTTGCAAGAAACATAGATCTATGCTAAATTTATTTAATTTCTGAACTTTATTTTATATCCATCAAAAAACAATCTCTAAATGAAAATATAAAAATTTAAGCCCTTTGGTTCGTCTATTCGTGTGTGTATATATATATATATATATATATAAAATAAATGACAAATTTATTTTGTAGTTCAAAATAATTCCAAAAGGCAATCTAAAAAAAGATAATTCAACAAATTAAAACACGATAAATAAAAAAAAGAGAATTATTCATGAGTGTGGGCATATAATATAAAAAAAAAAAAAATGCAAAACAATAATAGTTGGTACTTTGTAGTTCATAACATCTCTTACTTATCTTCATATTTTTATGTAATGTCACCTAAGAGGTTTTTAATATTATTCATAAAATGTTACACAGATGGTATACATTAACTTATCTATTAATGCTGTAGCAGCATATAATAATAATGATTATCATAAAATGATCAGTATTTAACACTGTCCAAAAGTGAAAAAATTAACAAAGCCTCAATCAGGATATCCAAAACTGAAATCTTGAATATTTATCATGCTTAAATTTTGGGATAAAGTCATTCTGATCATGCAATGCTGTACTAAAAACATTAATAATCTATAGGCATACCTAAAATAAAATACCACATACACATGCACTTTTAAATATCAGAGCTATACAGGCTTTTATGCATTTTTCTTTTTCTATCTTAAAAAGTTATCAAGACCAAGAATAAATGTAATTTACAATGCACACACATAAACGATTTCTTAGGTCTGGATATAACTTTTGATGCATGTTTCATCATTTTTCCTAAATAGGGGAAGGTAAAAAATTGTCCTCAGACAATTTGGTTTTCTAGTTTCATTTCTGAACATCATATTAGTTACAATTTTTAGACACATCGGTAACAAATAGTTTAAAAATGCTTATTTTAGTGCATTAGATTTTATATATTGCATTTGTACATTAGAGATGAGAAAAATGAACCATGCAGAAAAGGGGCACATGTGTAAAAGAAAAATTTCAACCAGAAGCCGTTTTCACAAGTGGGAGTGGCAATTTAAGTAGAGTATTTAGAAAACTTAGTTGCTACAGAATGATTAAGATTATCAGACATTAATTACATAAACATTATTATTAAACCTTATCAGAGTTGAGTCTTAATTAAATTACTGAGTCTTAGTCATTTTTTAAATGATCTTTATCCATTAATATGTTACATGAAAAACCTTATACTTATATGAATAGTTTTTTCATGAGTGGATTTATTGGTATATATATGGATTGTTTTGAAAAAATTAATTATTAAATATATTTTTCGACATTTTATATATTCTCTAATTATCAAATATTTTTGTTCAATAAATTGACAACATATAAAATATCTAATACAAACCTCACAAGGTGGTTCAAATTTCCAAGAAATTGAAGTAGAATTCACTTCATTCAAAATAGGTAAGATAGCTTCATCATTAGCTTTAATCAAGATATTCCCATTAATATCATTTTCAATAATTTCCATATGACTAGGCAAAATTGATTCATTTAAAAAGCTAAAAAAGAATGCATAAATATAATATCTTTAAAATGTTACAGATGAAAAGAACCTTATTTACCGGATAGATTAGTCGAAAAATTCAAAGATACCTCCGTTTAAGAATATCTTGATTATCCAAGCTGAAGTGTAATTCAGGAGCACTCGTGAAGTGACTCTTTTGCTTAAGATTTGTTACATGCATTGCAGGAAGAGATATTATACTATCAGCAATGGTTGAATGAATCTCTATAAATTAATATAATGCTTAGAAACTTAATTCATATAAAACAAAGAACACTTTAAAACAATATATTTGTTACAGTGAATGTGATAAATTGGTGATTATTCATAACTACAGGATGAATCCACAGGTGATTATACATAATCACCAGATTTATCACATTTACCATAACATATGTATTATGGTTATTTACTATAAATATATAATATTATTTAAAAATTATAACTAAATATCTCATTATTGAACTACTATAATGTAAATAAAATTTCAAATGATTTTATATTGTAAAGATTTCATCAACATGAAATTTTTTATAATTATACCATTACATAACAAAAGTGTTGCAAATATAATAAGCAGCATATAAAATAGAATGCATGAGGAGAATATAAAATTATACAAAAAGAAAATTTTAAAAATGAGACTATAATTTATTTTTAATTTGTATTTAAAATAAAACAAATTTAAAAAGAAACACTTAATTTTTTTAAATGGACAACTGTGGATTTCAAAAATGGTAACCAAAAAGCTGTCATAAATCTTACACGTATGTTCAGAAGGGGAAAAAATTAATAATAGAAATTTATATATTCTTTCACTAAAAGGATAAAATATTTAAGCTCTAATAAAAATGTTATCTATTCTAAAGAAAGACTAAATATAGAAAAGATTAACTGATGATTAAAAAAAAACATTTAGTAAGATTACCTGAACTCAAGCTACTACTCCTGTTAAGGTTAAGTGACATATCATCAACAACAGCTTCATCTTCACTTTCCTCACAGTATTGTACATTACTATCTCTTCTGACATCTGTTTTAATTTCAATTCGATGCATATAGCATTCATTACAAACACGTATTTGTCTCCTATGGAAAAAAAAAACACTAATTAATATAAATGTGGTTTCATTCAACAGGAAAAATTTTTAATAAAGGGTAATATAAATGTATACCTGCTGGATGGTGTTGAAAGCCAATTATTTGAACAAGAACTACAGAAAATTCTACCACACTGACGACAATGATGCTGAAAGGAATGAATAAAATGTTACTAAATATTAAATTATTGCAGAATTTTTTTTTTTAAGTTGAAAAAAATTACTTATTTTCAATACTGTCTAAATAAAGTAATATGTGACATTTAGTAAAATTCAGTAATCTCTTAACAACATGTTGGGCCCAACCAATGTGTCAATTAGAAAAATTTGTAACACAAACCAGTGAAATCTAGTTTTGAACAAAAATATTATCTGTACTTGAATTACATAGGCCAAACAAAAATGTATTCCATAATTAAGACGTTTCTAATATATTTTGGGATGCTCAATACAATTATTCAATCACCTGACTATCGTTATGCAACATTATTCTGTAAACTCCATTAATGTTTGGTTTTATAACATTAAAATGCAAAATGTATATGAAATAAAAGCAAAAATTACTTATAGTTCCACTTTCTTCAACATTCAGATGATGAAGTTGGGATAGGTATTGTTCTTTCTCTTCATAATCCAAAATTTTTTATTTTCTTAGCCTTTGGTGGGAAAAATTATGTAAAAGTTCCTCTTATACCATGTTTTCTGAATTTATTGATGGAGAGATCAGTAGTAATCTCCCATCATATTTACATACTAACAACTTAAGTATTATTTTTATATTTCCTTAATATCTTGTTGGAAACAATCACCTTGCTCTTCACTTATTGATCCAAGATCAAATTATACCAGAGTTCTTTGAATTTTCTCAACATAATTTGAAACTATATTATCATAATTAGGGTCTTTATGGTTTGCAAGGGACTTTTAAACAACTTCTTTAAATACATTCTAAGGACTCTTCTCTTTTAAATTCATTAGTTTCAAAATTATGATCAATTTATATATATTATAATTTTATTAATTAAAGACAGCTTCTTTCAATTTTGCTTCTGACAAATGAGAAAATTTTTTGCATAGATACTGAAGATAACATTCAATGTTTGAGACTGATTTTACAAATTGCTTCATGATGCCCAATTTTATGTGGAGTGATTAGATTAATAATTCAATAAGCTTTCAAATTCACAGTCAGAGATACCAACAATTTCTTCACACTCAAAATTACTACTACTTAGTAATTACTTATTCTAACGGCACAGATAGGTTTGGAACAGGAATATCTTTACCATGAAGAACTGTATGCAAAGCTGATTGGAGGTTCAGAGATGAAATAACTTCTAAGAATTGCATCAATTGACATTGATACAATAAAAATAATAGCAATTAATGGTATGGTTCTTTTGTCCTCTCCATATCATAGGAACAAGTCACCATCAGAAAAAATATATACATCCTTAATTAGGTTATTTGCAGCTACCCAGATTCGAGAAGTATTGGTAACAAAATTAATATTCATAAGAATCTTTGATTTATTCAAGTTGGTTAAAATCATGTTTTGTTTTTTTTTAAAATTAGATAAGGTTTTTAGATAAAGATACTTTTTGTGAGAAATCATGTGACAATGTATGATCATTTTTTTGATTCAGTGCATTAAAAAAAAAAAAAAAAAAAATGTGAACTCTAGTTATGAAAAAGGTTTTTCAACATTGATCTGTGTTTTTATTCTAACAAGCAAAATATAAACAAAAGATATAACACTGAAATCATATGATTAATGAAAATATTGTAATGAAACATAAGTAATTATATGAGTGAAAATCTATTATGTTATAGTTATAAAATGTTCAATTGCTTCACAAATCTCCTTTCATTTAAGAAATTTAAAGTATACTTTCTAACATTAAAAAGTGCATTTAGTAAATCTTTAATGAATCAATTAATAAATTTAAATCAGAAAGATAAAATAATTTTTATAGTGAAAATAAAGTTGTTACAATATTTAATAATAAACAAATTCATTATAAAATTTTGTAATGAAAGAAAAATTGACATTCATACTTTTCTCAACAAAAATGAAAATTGACTTCTACAACCCAAGCATTCTGAAACTTCATGATCATCTATCCAGCGATCATCAATTTGCATTTTATGAAAGTACCTCAATCGATCATTTGCTTTCCAAAGAATATCTTTTTCTCTGGAAAAAATAAAATATAAAATTGTCTATGAACCTCAAAAGATTTTAAAAAAAATTCTTATTTGTATTAAATGCTGTTCAATTATTGATAATTATTGAAGATAATAAATAATTCTAAATAATTAAAAATTATAATTCAGCCAGAGAATCGTAACTTTATAAACAATGGCATACTTTTTGTTATTTTCCAATAATGCATAACAAATATGCTATACATTAACAATCCAGTTAATGTTAACAGTCATCATGACAGTGGGTTGGAACAATTGTTTTGTCATAAAGAATGTATGCACAATTAAAACATGGAATTTTGGAAAGAACATTTGATTTGCTTCATATAATGATTTTTTATATTTATAATCTGCTTTATATTCACACAAGCAGAAAAATATGTAACAAATATATAAAAAGCATTTAAAATATTTTATTATAATGTTATATCTTACTTTAAAAGCCTGATAACTTTTTTTTGTAATTCCTTTGTGTCATTTCGCAGATGCATTATTTCATTTTCCAGTATTTCTCTGTCTTTTAAGTTTGACATTTTGAACTCTTCTAACTGTAAAACAACACAAACTTGAGTTGAAAAAATAAAATAATTATCTTAATTTTTTTTAATTATTTTAGAAATTCTAAATTCCTGACATATAAGTAAACATTTTTATAAAATTTTATTGGATTGAATAGAATTACAATAAGAAACCAGTTAATTAATCAGAAATTTGAAAAGTACATTTTAAAATTCAGAACAGACACAGTGTATTTCTCTAATAAGACTAAATTATAAAAATTACTAATTTCTATCAAAGAAAAGTTCTTAACTTTGGATTCAGCTCACATTCTTTTTAATTGAATAACATTTCTACAACTGATTTTTAAAAATTTGATAATTTTTGAAATATTACTTTGCTTTCTTTTAAAAATAATTGACCATAAATATGAATTTTAAAAGTTTCATTAATAGAATAAAAATACAAATGCACTTTATTAATCAACTTTATTTAAATAAGCTAAATACAACTCACTTGTACCATTTTAGAAGATAGAGAAACACATTCTTCTTCTCGAGTGGAAAGAGCAAGTTGGATGTCTTGAAGCTGCATATTTTTTTAAAAAATATTATATATAATAATAAAATGAGAAAAATAAAATTCAGTGTTCCCTATTATTTATAATTTTTTTTACATTAAGGAAATTAACTAATTTTTAATATGTTAAATAAATCTTTTAAAAATGGAAGATCTACCTGTTTACAATATATAAGAATAAAAAATAATCAACCTGTTCCCATTGATGTTCTTTTTCTCCTTCTCGTTCCACTTGAATTTCGGCTAAAGCTTCTTCAAGAGTAAATATAAGTTGTTCTTGATCACTGACTTTTTGTTTCATTTCTTTTAATCCTTCATTATTGTTACTAAATTCCTATAAAAATCAATAGATCAGAGTAATTTATAATATTATAAACATATGAGCAAGAAAGGAAATAAATACATAAAATAATAATTACACAAACTATAAAATACACAATAACCTCAATTAATAGCACATTTATTATCATTTTTTAAAAATCCTTTAATCAATTATCAACAGGTTTCTTTAAACATATTTTTAATTAAGAAAAGATATTTTTGCCAGTAAATTATTTTCATGTAACACTAATAAACTGACAATAAAATTTGACTATTTTACCTAAAAAGTGCCCTTTATTTCATTAAAATGTGAATGTATACAGAAAATTAAGATATTTTATAATATAAACTTTTACTCATACATATGAACAATTTAACAGTAAAGGCAAAATAGTTTGAAACATTACTACTATCTCTAAACAAAAATATATAACAAAGTATTCAGAGACTAATTCATTAAATAATTCTAACAAGCATCCATAAGTTAATGTATACCATCTCTACAACCAAAATATACTATACAAAGTAAAGAAAAGTTTAGTTGTGATCAGGAGGAGAAATTTAAGAAACTAATTTATCGAAAATTGATACCTACTGCCTCATAAGTAATGGTGAAATAAAATGCAGAATGATTAAGTATTTAGCATATCATTTCTTTTTAACAGGATTTGCTTTTGCTGAGATACACAAAAGTCATCACTGATAACAAACATATGGGTAAGAAAGCAGTGATATTTTCAAAATAAAAATAACTACTAACCACAAGAAAAACAAAAAAAAAAAAAACTAAATCAATAAACAAGCAAGCAATTAAAAATATATAAATAATAGAAATATTTATAAAATAGCACATAAATTTTATCAGTACAGATATATCTCAAAATAAACCTGTTTAAAGAAAAAAAGTAAAAAATAATATTACCTTTATTATACTTTCATACTTCAGAACTTCAGAGTTCAACTGGAATTGCAGTGCTACCACTTCCTGTTTCTTAGCTGCTTCAGATAACTTCAACTCTTGTATTTTCTGATTAAACTCATCCGAAATCATTACAATCTTGATCTCTAAGTCTTGACATTTTAACTGTAACATTTTTTTTTCTTCTTCAAGTTTGGAAACAAGTTCAGATAAATCTTCAAATGTGGAATTGCATGAAGGTGATTGTACAAGTTGACTAAATTAAAGGAGATTTTATTAGATAGTTAACAAATAACTTAATTTTCAATTAACTTTCTTCATCTATGCATGAAGAAAGTAAATACAAAAACTTTTATTTACTAAAAAGAATTATTTCTCAAGACAACTTTACAACTGGCAATTAAAATATCATTATGTAATATTATAGTCATTTGATTATAAAATGTAAGACGGTAATACCATAAGTTTATGTGAAAGATTTTAAAAATATCAAATAAAATGTACTAGATATAAATTCCTAAAAATATATTATACAATAACTATAAATTATTTGGGGAAAGAAAAAATTCACCAGAAATACTTTTTTAATCAAAATTTAGTTATTAACTACGATAAATGTTTTATTAAATTTAATGAAAAATTATAAAAACTAGAATTCTAGACTTTCAGTATTAAAAGAAATTTAATTCCAATGTCACTCTGAAACTATATCAATATATTGTATAACGGATCTGTATACAGTGTACATATAAAGTAAGTATAACACGCTAATATCACGAATAAATAATTTTTAGATTGCATATAAAATGTTCTCAAACCTTTTTTAAGTTGACCTTCTATGCAATATCATATCATTTTTCCATTAGGATACTTACAAGATAAAATCTAACCTAACAATATTTTAGTTGACATAAAAAATCTTTTAAGATATATGCATTCTATAAATCATTCTATTTCATACCAATTAACATTTGATATTTTTTAAAAAAGAAGAAATCTCAAATAAATTGCAGCATTAAATTACATTAAATTTAAAATACTTTAAGCATATTGTGTGTTATAGTGATTTGGTTTGTCGCTCTACGATCATTTTGTGCACAATTTAGGCTAAATTAGACTGGGACCTACAGATTAACGTGGATTCCGAAACACTAACAAATATCCATGCCACTGCCATGATTCGAACCTGGAGCCTGTGGTACCAAAGGCCTGAGCCAATTGTGTGTTCTGCAGAGGTGTAAATCTTAGGAACTATTTCTCCATTATCAGAGAGGAAAAAAAGTAGTAATCTGTCTTAAAGTCAGGGTACAAATTGTGATATACCTTTAAACTAATATCTCTGAAATAGCTTAGGGGTGATGCTATCCAATATTTTTCTGAGTACACATGATGGTACAGAGAAATGGCCATCCAGTCTTTAGTATAAACATACTTTTAAATTAGTACTATTAGAAATTATTTTAACATATTAAAGTAGGTGAACTAGGGTAGGTGGGTAGGTATTTGTCATGCACTTTGAATATTAAAATAATAATGTGTTCTGATAAACTAGCACAAATCAACTGAAAATTTTTAAACTCCTTAAAAAACATAATTGAATATCTAAAATTATAAATAATTGAATTATGAATAAAATAAACTGCTTAAAATGTGATGAATTTCAAACACTACAAATAACATAAAATAATAAAAATTACTAATTGAAATCTATAAAAAAAAAAAAAGTACTAACCTTTCTTCATAGGAACATGGAATTTCATACGGTTTCACTTGTGTCAATACATCTGAAGTGGATTGAATTAAGGTCTGCATTTGATTCTCCTTGGCTTCTTTAAAAAATTCTACTGATTCTACAAGAGCACAAGAACTAGCAGCATTTTCAATGCTTTCAGAACTGTTATCGCCAATTTCTTTTAGTATATGATCAGAATGAATACTATTCTCTTCTTCAAAGGGAGATTTACTTTGGTTACATTCAAGATTAATAGAAGGAATAAATTCATCATTTTTTAAAGATTGTAATGAAATGCTTAAATCTGTTGATATTATATTAGAATCTTGAGGAATAAATGAACAGCAGTTTGAATTAAGGCTTCCAATTTCTGGTGATGATAATGAACTATCTACATCGCTGTTTGAATCAATGATAATTTTTTCGCTCGTTGATTCATCTATAGTGCTTTTACCTTCTTCAGAACTTAAAATCTCAGTTAATTTATGTGAATTTTCTTTGTGTGAACTTTCAATAGCTTTACACCACGATTCTAAACGATAGTCTATTTCTTTCCTCTTTTTAGAGCTGTTTTTTAAATTAGTGCAAAGTATTTGACACTGCTCTTCTAATAATTGAAGACGATTTTTTTTAAGTTCATATTTAGTTTCAATGTCATTATTATCCAAAGGGAGGACATTATCAGGAACATTATCATTTATGTTGCAGTCATAAACACTATTAACTACAGCAGAAGTTTGATCTTCTATACCTTTATCATCTATAAAACCACTCTCTTCACTGTTCTGCTTATTTCGTTGTACAAATTCTTTTCTTAAAGTTTGCCACTCAGCTTCAGATTTTGAATTTTTTAAACGGACAAGATTACAATTTTCTCTAGTTGTTTCTAATTGTTGTTTTAATTTAGTTAAAAGTTTACGCTTTTCTTGTAAATCATATTTAACAATATTTTCAGCAGATTGTAATTTCTGATGCTGTTTTTTCATAACTGAAAGCAAGTTATGAGCTTCTTCCAGTTGCTTAGTAATTCCTTTCATATGCAATTCCTGATCTTGAATTCTTGATATTAAATTTTCATTTAATTTATGAGATGAATCTAATAATAATTTTAAAGATGAAGCCTGATTATTCAAAGTATGAAGTTTAGTTGAAGAGTTTCTTAAAATTGTTAAAGATTCCAAAAAATTATTTCCCATATCCTCACTGTGTTCAAAATTTATACATTCAGGAACAACAATGGCATTTGTAATTGATTCATCAAGCAATTTAGAATTATTTTTAAAATCTACATTATTCTCAGTCTGGACTTTTAGCAGACCAAAGGAATGTAGTTTATCTTTCAAAAAACAAATTCTATCATATAGACTCTCATTGTCTTTTACTGATGAATTAATTCTATCCAAAAGAGAATGAATTAAACTATCTTGATTCAAAACTAAAGATTCCACATAACATGCAAACTCTTCAAGATTTTGATTTTTAACTTTACAATGCTTTATCTTTTTTAACTCACAAAAAGGATTTTTCTACGCAATCTCTAATTATTTTTAAGCATGTAATCTGAGATAGAGCTGTAGGATCTTTAATTGATAAATTAATACTGTTTTCTAGATTGTTCAAAACAGCTTTCATTTCCAAAATCAGTTTCTTTAAAGAATTTGAAATGTCAGGATGAAAAGGGTTGATTTCAGTTTCTAGAAGATTATCTATATTTTCCTGCAAAAATGATTTTGTAAAGTTCAAATTTGTTAAAGCAGATGAATCACATACAGTTAGGATTGATTCAAGAGATTTTAATTCCAAATTAGATGAAATATTTGAAGCTGAAATTTCAGAATTGGAAACATCTATTAAATTTGACTTATCGTTTAAAGTACTACATTGTGTTTTCAAATTTGAACTTGAATGTAAATTAAGCTCCGTATCTATATCCTCGACACAATTCTTAGTAACATTAATAGAGTTAGCATTGTGATTATTTGTCATTTCGCAATCAGCTTTCACATCATTGTCAGTATCATGGATTTCAATTTCGTTTGAAATCTGCAAAATAAACAAATGCATTTAAATGGAATAAGTGATAAATGTATATGAAGCAAAATGATGAAAAGAACTTTTAACACATAAATTAAAAATAGCATTTTATACCAAAATAAGATAACATCTTCAAGTACAATGAACAACTTAATAATGAAACTAACAATTTGAAATATTATTAAAAAATACAAACAATGAGAATAAGTATAAAAAACCAATAACTAAATGTATTATGTTCCTATATATATATGTATGTGTGTGTGTGTGTGTGTAAAAACATCTCTTCATTTAATTTATTATTTTCATGTGGATTATACTAGTTGGAGAATTTTTTTCTTTCGAAGCATGAATAATATTTGAACAAAAAACGTTCGAGTTTGTCAATCCCACAATTAATAATGGATACTAAGTAATTTTGGTTACCCAATAAGTAATTTTTATATAAAAAGTTTTAAAACAATTCAATATATTGCTTTTTGATTTCAACACTAAGATCTGAATAATCTTAAAGAAATTTATTAACATTGCTATAATGATCTTGAAAAATCAAAAAAGAAAATCACTTTCCTAATATTTTGATAAATTAGGCAAACAAAGATTTAAGGATATTTTTTTTATTTCTATTATTGAAGAGCTTGGTATTTTTATTTGAATTAAGTACAACAATTCTTATTTTCTTGAACTTTCAAGTTAAATAAATTTCCTTTGGAAGTATTTGTATATATACTATACTGAACAAGTTGATAATGAAACTAACAATTTGTCATATTATTGAAAAATTACAAACAAATGAGAATAGTAGAATTAAAAAGATACAAAATCAAAATGTACCAAGCCCCTATACATATGTGAGGAAGGAAAAACATTTCATTATAGACATTCAGTAATTATTATTAATGAATATCAATAATTTACATTTCATTATTATAATATTACATACATTTCATTTGTTATTTTCATGTGACACCATGCACTTCTGTATATTAAAACATAAAGTAATATATTCTAAGATACTATTACTAATCGCAAGTTTCAGGGTAAGCAGGAAGATTTGCATGACTTGCATGCTGAAGTAAGAATAATTAAAATTGATAAAAATTCATTTAAGTTACATTATTAAATAAATTATGAAAAGTACATTAAAACTTCAACTAAAACAAAATTTCAATAAAATGAGATTTGTTTTTACACTTGACTAAAATAGTCTGCAAGATAAATTTTAAAAAGAATTTCATGGTGGTGTAATTTCATACTAATAAAGTAAACTATTAAAAAAAAAAAACCATATAAACCTTTGAAGAAAAATCATTAGAACCAGAATCCATGTTCATAAAAGATACTTCATTTCCAAATGGAACAAATACCTTTCTGAAAATGAAAATAAAGAGATTTAACCCTGCAGTAAATACATTCAATTTTACAATACTAACACAAACACTAACAAAATTCGACCTCAACTTTTAAGCTAATTTCTCAGCACATCAACTCTTTTAACAAAAAAATAAATTCTAAGTCTTAATATTTGAATTTTTTTTTTTTTTTTTTTTAATAGAAGACAAGTTTAATTTTATTTTAAAGCAACTTCAAAATAGAAAATAAAATTTTTAATTTACCTCTAGTTTTTTTTATTTAATCATTTTATTAGCAAAATAATTATTTCTGGATAAATTATAATAAAATTTATCTTTTAGAATATATTTATATTTAAAATTTTTGAAGAAAAAAAATTAAAATTCATTTTCAGCACAAGAAATCAGTCCAGCATTCCGATTTAATTTTAAAGCATACATACAAATTGTGTTTATTTCTAACACTTATGAGTTCATCATCATGTTCTTTAAAACTACATTTGCATTTTATCATATGCATTTACTTAAGATTTATCAGTGTTTTATTAAAGATTTATCACATTTTTCACAAGAAGACGTCTTTCTGCCGAATTTTCTGGCCACTCCTTACATAGACAAAGGACTCCTGATTTCTTATGATGTTTTGCTTCTCTGGCATGTTTAGTACTAGCATTTATACATTTGTTTTTATACAAAGTGGAGTACATTTATTCTTTGTTAATTTAAAAAATGCTCTTTTATAAGTAGTTCAAAAGCAATTTCTTTCATATGATTATGTTGAGTCATATTTTTGCCATCAGAAAACCAGAACAGCATGCATGCAGATTCAAAACATGGAGCATTTAATTTTTGACTTGTTGCTGAAAACGACTATATACAAGTATCTATTAAATAAAAGGCTAAAATTAACTAAGCTAGTAATTGTTTCTTGACATTAAAAATATTTAAAAAGAAAAGCTTCATTGTTCAGCTTCATAAGATATCGCTGTAATACTGTGTTTGGGGGAAAAAAATGAAAGCTAATGGATAATAAATACGAATAATTCTTTACATTTGTAAAATTGTAATCAAATAAATATATGAATGAGTTTTCAAATAATATATGAATATTATCTTTTAATTTATTATAACATTTTCTATGCACATTGAAAGTCTCAAAGAATAAAATTGCCATGTTCATAACTTGTCATTTTAGAGTAATCTTAAGCTATAATTGAGAGTAAGCTTGAGAAAAAAAAACTTGTCGATTGAGAGTAATCTTAAGCTATAAAACATTTAAAACTGAAATCTACATTTCCATATACGAGATTAATAATGTCACACAACTTATACTCTACAAATACAAGAAGATGGCGAAACACATAATGCTCTATTAAAATTTTTAGGAAGTCAATTGGTCAAATAGAGTAATTACCTTTTCAAACTTTGTCTCAAAAAACTGTAATATTTTTACAGATTATTCAATTTCTCAAGTACAGTTGGACCTAAGAGGACTTTTTTATAATAATTGACACAATTGTTTTCCTATTTTGCAAGCATTGATAAAATAATTTAAATAATACTTTGATTTATGGTATAATAATACTTAAGATTTTTAATATATTGCACAAACTGGAAACATTAAAAGGGTTATAAATCAAAAACAATGTTCTTCAAATATATGAATAAAATTGTTTGCTCCATGGAAGCAGATATAAAATTCCATGACAGTTTTTCATCTTCAGAATATATTTTGAAAATTTGAATTATTGAAAACATGAAATTATTTTTAGCTATAATGTTAAATACATACTATACCTAGCAAAAAGAAGGCCAAGAAATATCAAGTTCAGAATTCTGAGAATTCAAATCAAAATTTATCTCATTTAGATCATATAGAAATGTTACAAGTGATGACCATCGTTTTGGCTGTAGAGGAAGACATCGGTCAGAATAAAAATCCCTGTAAGTAGTTAATTATACTATATTGATATCAACTTTCAATATCAAAATTCATGCAAGTTGGAAATAATAAAACTGAAAATCTAAAAGACTTTAAATCAAACTACATGAATACTTAAAATGAATTTTTAGATAAAAGTTTTGTTATGTTTGTTAACAAAAATCCCCATTAAATAAATAAAAATTTAGAACTATTATTTTATTTCATTAACTTAATCAGGAAATTAATATTTTTATTCATTATTGTAAAAATTTAAAAATGGCAGTTAAGAAAAATATATCTGAGTAAACTTAAAGTTTTTACTATTTCAATTTTTGAATTATACTTCCATATATTAATTATAAAAATTAATAATAATTTCGAAAATAATCCTCCACTATCATATTTTAAGTACCTTACCTAGTGGTTTTGTGATCAATGAAACAACTTTGTAAAGTATCTGCAAGGCACTTTTGCATAAAGCAAAATCGAATTAAAGCTCGACCTCGTCCGAGAGAAGATTTCAACTAAAAATGAATTTATAACATATTAAAATAAATATTTAATACAAAACACAATAATAATCACCCTTTACAGCATGAATAAACTAGATCAATGACAAACATCAATTTCTTACTTCAGAATTTGACTTAACAAATTTTATTCCTTCATGCAATCTTTTAGAAACAGAAAAGCAGGTTACAATATAATCCCAATATGATCTTTTTTTACTCCAAAAACACCACCATTCTCTATGAAAAAAGGAAAAGAGAATCACTATTTAATATATAATAGAACAGGATAGATTTACAAGATATGATTTTACAAAATACAGGATAAAGAGGATTGGACATAAATATTTTCTATTAAAAAATGCAAAATAAATTTTCAGAAGATTGGAACATACAATATTATAATCACTACTATAATGCCACTTTTATATTATTTCTAGAATTAAAATTAAATATTTTATTACTACTAGTGACTGAAAGCATTTTGAATATATACTTAAGCCATAAAAATATTCTTACAAACAATTCTGGAAGTACATAAAAATGCTAATTTGTTTTTTACCTCTGTTTCATGGCTGTTGGCAATCACCATTTAAATATTAAAATATAAATCAATATTCGTATTATCATGCAATTTTGTCTTTAGAATTTGAAAATATTTTAATCACAATTAAAAATTAACGAAAATTGTTTTCCAAACTATTTGAAACTTTCTCAAAATAATTTTATTTTTGTTTTTGTAAATATATACTTTGGAAATTTTTTTTTTTTTTTTTTTTTTTTTTTTGTTTTTTTGACAGATAAACACAATAATATGGTACAATTTAAGATTAACAGAAAAAAATATTATTAAATCATGGTCTCTACTGCTTCTTTCCTTTTAATTAATAAAAACTTTTTGTG
This sequence comes from Caerostris extrusa, assembly GCA_021605095.1. NCBI lineage: Eukaryota > Metazoa > Arthropoda > Arachnida > Araneae > Araneidae > Caerostris > Caerostris extrusa. The sequence goes on along the minus strand of BPLR01007035.1, from coordinate 112,809 downwards.
AAATTTTAATATTATCAATTATTTTTAAAAGGTAACAAAAATTAAAATTAAAATGTGTAAAAAAACTTGAAAATAAAAAAAAAATGAACAAAACAGATTTCTAAGTATATATCATGCTTCACTAAAATAATTCCAAATTAATAATATGTGCTGGACACAATATAAATATGATGCACTAGTACAGGGATGGTTAAAAAACGGCCCGCCGGAAGATTCTTTCCGGCCCGCGGATAGAATTTTAATTTGCCGGTCCGAGGCAAATTAAAAAGAAATATATATTTATATATTATATATCTATCTCCTTTTCTACTTTGATTAAATGTTATTTTTTTTCTTCCTTTTTGCAAAGGACTGATGATCTTTTTACTTTCTCTATTTTTGTTCTACGAAACATAAATCGACTAAAAATAAATCGACTTTTAAATTAAAACTTAATCTGTTTGCTGGGCAGCTAGCTAAGAACGACTTGTCTCATTTCCTGAAGTTAAATTCAATACCTTCAGTAAATGAAAAGAAGCTTAAAAAATTATGATGATGACTTGAAAAAACTGCATTTTGAGTTCGAACGCAGATTTCAAGATTTCAGTGCCATTCAAACAGATCTGTATATTTTTACCATGCCTTTCAACATAAATTGTGAAGCAGTGAGGTCAGATTTGCAGATTGAATTAATTGAGTTGCAATCTAACAATCATCTCAAAGCAGTTGTTTCTAAATATGCCAAAGTTAGTTGCTGTTTATAAAACTGTCATTTCATACATCAATAATCATTTATATACATACGATAAATACTAATATCTATGATATGAAAATATTTCTGTAAATAAAATTTACAGCTGGTTTTCAAAAACTTCAATAGCTAGATACTTTCGGACTCAGAAAAATCTAATTTACCTTTTTAATCCTAGCAGCAAAATTGTCTCTAATTTTTCTTCCAATTGGTGAAGAACTGTACAATCATCATTGATAGGAATCTTTTCTACTGAAAATTGTTTTTTCAGCTCAACTATACAGGCTGAAAAAGGATAATTCGATAAAACTTCGAAAAAATGATGGTATCTAATGAAATAAGTTTGAATAGATTTGAATTTTATTTTCAAATATAGAAACTACTTCAATTTCTAAACATCTTAAAATTTCATATTATGAGCTTAATAAAAAGTTGCATTTATGCTGAAATGGAATGAAAAATTAAACTAAAAGTGAGTTCATATAAGCTATCTTATACTGTTTCAGTACCATAAATATAATTTTAAAAAACTTTACAAGAACCATAGAGTATATTACTACAAAAACAAGAAAATCACTAATTATAGAAACAGAATATTTAATATTTTTAAAATTGATTAATTCAAATACACCAATATTTACAATATTTATAAATACACCATTTTCCACACATTTTTCTAAGATAAAACATTTCCTGAAATTTTAATGGAAAATTTTAGTTATATTATAGGATAAGAGACATACATACAGAAAAAAAATAAACGAGAAATTTTATGCATTAAGAATTGAAAAAAAAAAAATACTTATTCACAAATGTTATAAAATAATAAAATCTACAAATAAATTAATGTAAAAATAACAGATTAACTTAATTCAGAATAACAAACATTTCTTGATAACATACACAATATTGCATAAAAGTTAAATTCTTATACCTGATGCTGAAACAATTTTATTCCTGGACTTTGACAATAAACCATGTTTGATTTTAAAATACATTGAAACTTAAAATTTAACACGATCTTAAGCTAGTTTTTTGTTTCTGATTTTTCACAGAAAATTTAATTTCCAATGGGAAAACTAGAGCATTATCCAACAGTTAGGAAAATTTTTGTTCTATGGACATACTTTATCAAAATAAATGAAACTGAAATGGATTTAATTTTTAATTTTAGATATATCTACTTTATCTTAAAATTTCATTTTATGAATTTTTAAGGAAAAGTTACAATGAAGAAATTAACACTTGTTTTACAGAGAGTAACTGCTACAGAATATTTCATTTGATAAATATTTTTTTAAATTTCAGGTGCTGATTTTAATTATTATTCTCAGTATAATAAAATCCTATGTGTATAATCTCTAGCATATCACATGTTATTTATGATCCCCATTTTAAGTTTTTACAAATATTTAAAATTTAAATGAGAATGTTCCTGGAAGGTCATATCCTAAATTTAACCTATCAGAGTTGTAATGTGTAGTGTGGGTACTGTGTACTCAAGAAAAATGTTGATAAATTCACAATGTTTTACATATTAATTTGCTTCCTCACTTGTTTTCTTATTGTGCCATATATAAGCTTGATACAATTTGAATCCTATATGCTTTATTATTTTTTTTTAATTAAATTGCCCTGATTTGGGGAGCTTCCCAGTAATTTGTTTAGGTAATTGCCCAAATTTATTTTACTAATTGCTCAAATTTATTTATTTTTAAATTATTTTGTATTTATATATTTTAATTAACAATTGTTAATTTGCATGCATGTATGTATGTATATACGTGTATGCATGTATATATATGCATGCATAATGTATATATATGCATGCATACATGCATATGTATGCATATGCACACATGTATATGCATATGCATACATACTTATACACATACATACATGCTTACGTACACACGTACATGCATATGCACATGCATACATACATACACACATACATACATGCATAAATACTTACATGCATGCATAAATACATACTTGCATGCATGCATACATACATACATACACACACACACACACACATACACATGCATGCATGCATACATACATACACACATGCATGCATGCATACATACACACACATGCATGCATACATACACACACACATGCATACATACATACATACATACACATACACATGCATGCATGCATACATACACACACACACATACACACACACATGCATGCATGCATACATACATACATACATACACACATGCATGCATACATACATACATACACATGCATGCATATGGTTTATTTCAAATTCAGATGTAAACAAACATTTATATACATACATATAATTTTAGTTTACATCTGAATTTGAAATAAACTTAATATAAGGTGACATGAAAGAGATGACTTATCACATTCATAGTAATTTCCTATACATCACAAGTTAAGAGCTTTTATTCACAAAGTAAACCAAACATTCCAAGATCTTTCTGGGAAGGAGAAAAATGGAAAGGAGAAGAGATGGCACCTCCTAGTACATGCAGAATATTATTTTCCTAATATTTTTCAATTGTCATTTTTTCTCAAAATAATTATATGTGTCTAATGCAAATGCAACAATGAATTTAACATAATTAATTTTTAATACATTAGTTTTGACATTGAATATTGAATAAAAGAATTTTAAAATTTATATTCTCACTGCAGAAAATATTTAAAATTTACTTCATATAAAAATATTTCAAAGGAACCATTTAAACACATGCACACATAAAATAAGCCTGAATTATATTCTATTAATATATATTTAATGAAATTATAATCTAAAAAGAAAATAATTAATAAATAATTAACACAAATTATACAGAAATATTATTTATTCCTTAATATTTACTCATTTTAAATTAATAATTAAATATTTTATATCCACCAATGTCAAGAACAGCAATTTAGTAACATTAAGAATTAAATTATTGGAAAATAATTTTTGAGTTAAAGATAACTTAGTGATATAAATACCCCTAAGACAGGAATCTTAAGTCTATCTTGTAAACAAAGATAGAGATGCTTTTGAATTCTTGACAGATTTACTTACTTTACACATCATATATTATTAAATACTTCATATATGTAGGGTTAAATCTTACATATGTAAATGTGTGTATATGTTCTGTATGTGGTGTTTTCACTATTGTAAATCTTTTTAAACACTATTTTTATTCTTTATTAATCTTTGCAGTACTTTTTTTTTTTTTTTTATGTATGTAGTATCTTAATGCTAGATAATTTACAATCATAAATCAAGGTAATAAATCTCATGTTAATTTCCAGTCCTACTCAAATTACAAATCAATCCAGCAATTCACTACTGAAAAAAAAATCTAAAAACTAATATTATAAACTAATTAACTTCATACAAAAATGTTCATTTTATGAGTTATGAAAACTAGTCTCAGATTCAATTGAAATTTGCAGGAATTAACTTTGGGTTAAGCTACAAAATTTGTTATTATTTCTAAATTTTAATATAGCACTGGTTTGATTCGGTTTGTCACTCTACAGTCATTTTTTTTGCACACTTTGGGTTAATTAGACAGGGACCTACAGTTTAATATGGATTCTGAACCACCAACAAACATGGATGCATGCCACCATCAGGATTCGAACCTGAAACCTGCGGCAGCAAAGGCCAGAGCACTAGCCAATTGGCCAACAGGCCTAATATAGCATTGGAGAAAGTGATAAATAATTTAGGAATTAATCCCATAGGAAATACTTTCAATAAAATTATAAAAATTGTTGCACTTGTGGATGCAAGAGGCTGTACACGCACCTACAGTTCTAAAAAAAAAAGCTTATATGACACTGGTGAGAAAGGCAAGCAGGATAGAATTTTTGATCAATATGCATAAAAACTATTGTATGCTTGAAAAAAAAAAATCAACAACTGTACTTATTTAAATTCCAATATTATCAATAATATTACATTAAAATTATACGAAAATATTTTCTTTGTTTATTAATTTTTTTAAATTAAAAAATACATTTTGAGTAGTATTCAATTTTAAAGTTAATAAATACAAGAAAATTATGACTGAATAAGTGACTTAGTTGAAAATCTAAACATAATTTCAATTACTTATTTGTGTAATACAATTAACATGTGCAACTGTTATTTATACCAGACAGTAATGCTAACTAAAAGTAAGTGTGGAGTGTGCTGCTTTATGATAAACAAAGCAGCAATCCCAAGCAATGAAGGAACTCAGAACAGTATCACAAAGCCCAGTACAGAACGGGTGATGCAGGCAAAGTTACAAATGACACTAGTAACATAATCTGTTTATCTGACAAAAACAATAATTGTTAAAACCTTCTCGGTTCCTTTTATTTTAATAACCTACAGGATCATATTTAATGTCAACAAATTGGTTAAATTCGCATTCAATATTACAAATTATTTCTGTAATTTTAACACTTTTTCTGTTGTTGAAATTTGACATTTTTAATTGTAAATGCAATTCATATTGTTTTAATAAGAGTTCATCAAAATGAGTTATTTGGTGCAAATTTAAAATCGACATTTTTTACTTGCCCATATTAATGGGCCAAAATGCATTTACCATTGTTAACTATACTGTTATATTTATTTATACATATTCAATAAACTATTCAGTTATAAAATCAAATGTGCATTTTGGCTCATTAAAGAATGGCAACTTCTAAATTTGAAAATTGTGCTAAATAGCAAATTGTTTCCAGCAAACTAATACAATATTACACTTCAAAGCATTAAAAAAAATAATAAATCAATCACAGAAAAATAAAATCAAACATACAATATTATGAAAATATACATTTTATGATTAAATAAATGTAAAGAGTAAATATGCATTATATACAAAAATTCTTATTTGTTACTCCTTTTATTTAATCATGTTTCTATTACTTTTTAGTATTTTTACATTCTATTAAATTTGAATTTTATTAAAATAAAATTTAATCTTATTATTATAAATATAAATTACATTTTATAAGAATTAGCAATAAAGATAATAATGTGATTAATAAATTGCTCAATTTAATGAGTAAAAAATTACCCTCAATATCCAACAAAGCTTTACTTGTTACTGTACAAGATGCCATTTTCTTATCTGGAACAAGAATAAAAAAAAATCTTTTGTAAAAATTAGTAAAAGTTATATAAATAACTATATACTATATTTACAAATGTTTTCATGAAGTATAAAAAGGTTAAAATAAGTAAGTCACATAAAACCTTTAACTTATAAAAAAACTTAACTTATAAAAAAAACTTAACTTAAAAAACTTAACTTATAAAAAAACTTAACTTATAAAAAAAAAAAACTAAATAAAAAAACTATAAAATTTTTAAATAAATCTAAAAAAGAGAAATTTTGATTTATTTACAATATCAGCATGAATCTACTGGTACAACTTACATTAATATTGATTTAAAAAAAACAGTACAAATAAAAAATATTCAAGTTTAAAAATAATCCATAAAATTTATAAAAATAGATTGAGCATACTAATAATGATTTTAAATCTTTAAACCCAAATATTAATGAAGTATTTAAAGGAATGATTAACACAAACTTCACATAGTGGTAAAATCAGTTATTTGGATATCAAGCTCATGATGCTGATAATGAATGCCTTATAAAACTTGTTTTTAATAATATTATATGGTAAGAATAAGAGTATAATTACAGCATGCATCTAGATTTATGCCAATACAATGTTTAAGGATACAAAAATCTATGAAGCCTGGCAAAATTGATAAATGACAAAAAAAAAAAAAGTTAAGATATCAAAAATTATCTAGAAAAAAATTAAAAAAAGAGAAATAGTATTTTACAAAAATTGACTTCATTATCAATTAAAACTAAAAGGATAATTAACCTATTATTAAACTGCGATTCATATATTATATTTTTAATGCAAAAATTCTTATTTGTTACTCTTTTATTTAATCAAATTATTATTACTTTTTAGTATTTTTAAATTCTAGTAAATTTTAATTTTATTAAAATAAAATTTAATCTTATTATTCTAAATAGAAATTGCATTTTATAATAATTAACAATAAAGAAATGCTCATAAAGTAAAGAGAAGACAAATAGGCCAGGGGGATATTCAAATGTGAAGTACAAATACTCGACAGTCTCATAGGAATATTTTGGTACTTTTCTTTTATAGTTAGTAAATGCATCAATAGCATATCAAATCTTATATGGTTGTTATGAGGCAAAAGTACCAATATTTAACATATATATCAGAAATACCATGCACTATTTAATTTTATTTCAAATCATGTTCAATGTTAGTTGTTTGATAATATTTTATCGTTCATCATCACAATGTTCTTATTTGCATACCATTTGGATAAATTAGACACAACAGCTTATGTGAGCATAAATACCAAAACCCCTGTTCAAGTTAAGTCAATACAAATATTTAATAAGCATATGGAGAAGTTACTCTCCTACTATAAATTTACATTGAACTCAATAATTCATAAGCCCACATACGTTTTTTTTTTTTTTAATGAATTATAAACATTAATATTTTAAACTCTGCTTTCTTATAGATAAAAATAAAATAAAAATTATTATTTTAAATATGGACAAAAACCTTTTTTTTTTTTTTTTTTTTTTTTTCAAATCAAAGGACATGCAATAACACATTTAATTTGAAAAATCTGATTTGCTAATAATGTAGAGTACCTGCATGAAATGCCTGCAGTCTGCTATGGACAAGGAATGCCATCACAGAATTATTTTGAAGGTAATTGTTCACATTTATATAACAAATGAAGAAAAACTAATTCAACCAATCTCATTGACAGTGAAGCATGTCGCCAAAATGCAAAGCAAGCTTAACATTTTAAAAACCTTATTTTAGGAGGATAATTTTGTTGGTCATTGAATTGAGCATGCAGAAGTTGCTATTATAAAATAGTTCCTTGTGCTGTGCATACACAGAAATCATCATTTATTGCTCATATGTTGCTCTTTTTAGTAGTGAATTCATAAGAATCAATGAAATTCACTTTTAAGTAATGTCATAAAATGATGTTACTGGTATTTATCCCTTGATGAAATAAAAATTAAGTAGGTAGATAAGTAATGTTTATTGGCATAATGATTAATATTGGCTAAACAATTGGTAATATAATGCAGATACAAGATAAGTCATAAAAAAAAAGTATAAAACATTGATTAACAAAAAATATGTTGTAAAACTTTTTTTGTAAATGTCATAAATTCAGTATTAGAAACATATTACAGCTATAAATCTCAATTTAAAATACTAAAATAAATCATAACATACATAAAAATATTTCTGAACCTCAATGTTGAACATTTGTAGTTCTAATAAATAAAAATTATTCAAGAAATTTCCTTAAAATTTCATTTTAAGAGACTGATCTAGATACTAAGAAACCTTAAACCATCAACATTGTCATCAGATTTCTCTACACTTGTTCAAGTAGCCATACAATTCGGACAAATAATGTGATATTTTTCTCTTTAGACTAAATGCAATAATATTTGAATTTCAGTTTTTTTACCACATATTCTTATCTATGTAAGTAAGAGAATCACTAATTACTTTAGTTTTATTTTTAAAAAACATTTGACAAGGTTGCACAATTGGAGATAAAATGGATTTAGATGCATTCAGCATAATATATGCCATGGTAGAACCATTGGAATATTCAGGTTCCTGAGCAGGTTAAGGTTTGAGAAGTTTTGGTGGTGATAATTTATGGCCAGTTCTGGTATCATTAGCTATAGCAGAAGCAAATGCATAAAAGTGACTCACAGTTACAGATGGAGACAGTTTAATTCTGGTTATTTCAGCACATAAAATCGAAGACTATTATGTTATAAATTTTTCAGCATATTTTCATTTATATATATATATATATACATTAAACTTTTATTCTTTCCTTATAAAATAAATTTTATTAGTTTAAATAACATAAAAGAAATTTAAATCCTCATTTTAATGATTTTTTTTATTTCTCACTTTAAAAGATTTTTTTAAGATTTGTAAATAATAGAGTTTTCTGTATCATGTTTGTAAATCATTAAAGACAATAAGATATATATTTATAAAAAAAATAATGAATGACATTTTAAACATTTAAATGTCATATTAAGAGCATGTTTGTTACAGTGCAATTATCCTGAAAGAACATTCTTTTCATTCAATGACTGACAACATTCAATATTTACTTCTACAATTAGTTACAGAAATTTAGTAATGTGAAATAATTGAAATCAAATCGATATCCCTATTTAACAAAGATATTCCTTACAGAACCTTAAAAAAAAACCTCAAATAAAAATTATATTTTAATTCTGTACATCTTTTAAATAAATACAAGGATAATAAATAATATAATCGCGTTAGATTGACAGAATTAAATTATTCCAATATATTAATGTCAAATAAGAATGTGAAGTAAAAAAGAAAAATATATCATGCAGAGTTCAAGCAAAAAGTAAAACAAATTAAGAAAAAATTGGTACTCACTAAAAAGGTTCATCTGAACATTTCCATGAAGATTAACATTATTTTAACACTGCAATAGTGTATGTAATAAATAACTAATTTTCTTGTGAAACGACCAATTCAATAAAATGAAGCGAAAAGTCTTTTAGACTTTTTTTACACGATAATATTCAAACAGTAAAATTTTAAATAATATTTATATATCTTAAGCATTTCATGTAAAGGTGAGAATATCCAGCAGTCCGTAAGAGCAGACGCATCCTCATGAATTGGTTAATTGTTTACTCACAGTAAACGCACTTCAGAAGCAATCTTCTAGCACTGAGTTTGTTTTGCTTTCAAATACTCTCCGCACTCGTGCAACAACAAGCGAAAAAGAAACCTGTTCTGCTCGTCACATGGTCACATGACTGTATGGATAGAGCTTAACAACTCGCTTAAAAATTCTTATGAGAACAGTCGCTTTGCTCTTAGTAACTTCGCACTAGAGCGAAATTAGACATTTTGTAAAAGCAAAAATTAATCTCGAGAGATAACTTAGTGTGACAGAGCACAAATATTTATGCTCTATTCGAGTTAATAATTTATAAATCATCATGCGAGAAGTTAGCTTTACATATCTCACAAAATATTAATAATTAATTTAATTAATTAACACAATTGAAGAGCAATGTAAAAGGATTTTTGTGACGGTTTGTGATAATTAATACAAGAAACATTCTTACACGTGATAGTACAATTTTTAAAAAATTAGAATTCAAATCCAGGCTCCTAGTTGAACTGATTATTTATGATATACTGAGTTTGAAATAAAAGTGCATAAAAGATCTAATTACTTTATAATAAAAAATTATAAGAACTTATAAATTATGCTTAAATAATTGAAAACATTAATTTGCTTCTCTGAATTAAACATGTTAAAACAGTTTGAAAGAAAAGTCACTAACACTTGCAGTGTTAATCATTGTCATAACCAGGAAAAGAACAATTGCTCTTCCTCCCACCTTATTGAATAAAAAACGTGTTTGGTAATTTTTTGAAGATGAAATAAGTATAATAAATCATATCTAAAAATAAGAATTACTTATTTTTCCATTAATTCAACGTTCATGATTTTTTTTTTCTTTCTTTTTCCAAGCTACCTAAAGTTATAGTGCTTAGAGCTATATAATAAATGAATTTGAATACAGGTAGAAGAAGACAGTGAAGACCTCATGTTATCGGCATTTTTATGATGGTAAATTTGACTACGAATTGTCGAGGTCATTCCTTGCAGTGGTTAGGGGAAAAAAAAAATGCCTTTCGAGAGATCTTTCACGAGGCAGTCGTGCATTTGAGGATCGTATTGGGAAATTTCAAACAAATAGTTCAAATTTCACTTTCAAGCTCAACAGCTTTTATTTATTTTCTAAAGTAGTAACTGTAGTGATCGCCACTAGATGAATCTGATTCGTATTTACTTCCACGCCTGTTAGTGAGCTCACACTTCTACTGGATCACGAGTGAGGCCTTAGGGAATGTTAACATGACATTTAACTGTAAAAGCTTTTTAAAGTATGCAATTACAATATGGGCTTAACATTATGTTTAAAAATGAAAGCAATTTTGTATCTTTTTCGGGCAATTATTTCAAGATTTTCATAAGTTTCGAAGAAATACTATTGCTATTAATCTTACGAACTTAATGCTCAGCTCTATTTCTAAAATTCGCCTCACACTTGGGACCTTATTAGAAACTTTATAGTCACGATTTCCTTCCTAGGTGTTAATGTTAAGTCCAATCCTGATTTGCGATTTTGAGGAAGGAACTGAATAAGCAGAGGCTAGATAGAAAGGAACACTTAATAGATGAATTTCATGGCTTTGACGGACCCCACTGTTGTTACTTATATTATCTGAAATTTCTCCTTACAATCACTCTTAGAACTTTATAATTTGTATATTGCTGTTTATTTATCCCTCTTCTCTCTCTCTCTCTCTCTTTTTATTTTATTTTTTTTATTTCCACAGTCTTGAAGCGTAATTAATGAAAGAATTTCACGATTTTAAAATTAAATATGTTTATCAGAAACTAATGAACATTTCAATTTTAGGTTTGTTTATTTATTATATTTAAAAAAATATTTTCCTTGAAATAATTTAAACTTATTCACGATATTTTGAAGACATATAAAATGAAATATTGTACTGTGGTGCCTTTTTTAAAAATGAAGGCTTATATTTATGGCGCCCTACCATGACATTGTTAAAACGTGAAAGGATCGTAGCTGTTTTGGAAAAAAGTTACGGATTCAATTCTTTTCCAATAAACTATGGCCATTTAAAATCCTAGATTTATAGGCATTTCAGCAACATGTTTCGGTATTGTGGAATTGATTTCCCAGAGTTTTTTTTGTTTCTCTCTTGTGTAACACAAATATAAGTCCTTGTTGTGCAGCTTGGTCAGTTTTGAAGTTTTGAATCTGTTAAAAACATACCTTATCAAAGGTGAATGACTACAATTAAAATAAGCCCCCTCCCCGAAAAAAATTTATGTAAAATTTATATGTTATAGAATTTTTAAATCCGTACAATTACATCAGATTTAAAAGTAACCATATAGTCTGAGGACGAGATAAAATTAGTTATTATCTGCATTGGTATTAATCAACTGGAAGAGTAGAGTTTAAGACTTTCACATGAGTTCAGCTTTCGAATGTATAAACAGAAGCTTTTCAATGCGCATTTTCATTTTTGCTCGTTTACTTCGTTTTTTCTTCGTATACATTACATATGACCAGAAGTCATCAGGCGGTTGGTGGGTTAAGCTTTCGAACTGGAAAGCTCTTTTTGAAACCCGACAGACAGAAAAGTTTCTTTCTTATACCGGGGATGGGCACGATAATAATGCTCATGACGGGCGATGAAAGGAGGACAACGCATTCCGGGAGAACTTTTAGGAGTAACTGCCTTGCCTTTACTTGTCGTATGAAAGAAAAATAGAAAACTACCACCAGAAAGCCTGATTTTCAACTCAAGATGCTTGCACATGCTGTCACAATAAGAGCAGTGACTGCAACGGTCACCACTAGTGGAGTGGAACCGGAAACTTTCAACACACTAGTTGCGCACTGACAATATTTAACCACTAAAAATCATTGTCTCATCTACCAACAGAGATCTGTTGCTTTGCACTCTCTGAAAAGAAATCATCACTTTTTTTCCTTGTGTTTATATTAATAGTAGTTTTAGTCGTCTGACGACTAAAACTAAATTCTAGCCATCTAAATTTAATGTTTTCTCTTCGTTGAATAAAGCGGTGAGCTATTTGCATTTAAGAGCCTAAGTCAGTAAAGCCAAATTGCTTTTTCAAATGTGGTTTAAATGATATTTCCTTTAAAGTGAATATATATATATATATATATATATATTAAGATTTAAGCTGAAAATGCTGAGAATTTAAGATTGGAAAAATTTCGAGGATTTCGGCATTTTAGATCGTATTATAAATTAAAAATCTCTTGTGTTTCCATTTTATCCGCAAAAGGTGTTATTTATCAAGCGAATTATTATATTGAATTATTTATTTATTTGTTGAAATTCTCACTAAGTTTTTAATTTTTGTGACTAATTTCCAACAATTAAACCACGCAAATTTTAAATAATAGTTAATATTGCATATATTATATTTACGTATGCTGCGTGATTTCGATTAAATTTGGGAATTTACTGCCAAATTAAGACAGATATTTTCCGTTTTAATTTTATCAACATATCTTGTTGAATCTAATCCTCAGTGTCCTGCAGTGCGGGGCGAAATTACCATGAGTATCTATTCATGGACAGAGGGAAAGAGGCAACTTCTGTTGTGATGGAGCACACATAGGTAGAAGCCTAACTTGGCTCTGTGTCGCTGAAGAAGGAGGGCAGAGGGAACTACCCTGTATTTGCGTATCGTATGGCTGAAACCCTGGAAAACTCCCAGCAGGTAGTCCGACTAACGAGGCAAGAGGCTAAACATCACAAACGCCATCGAGTCTCCTCGTTTTTGAAACAGTGTCTACAACAAAACCGTCAGCGGATTGATCATCAACCTTAATGCTCACAATCTGCGTACGTTATGAGTTATATGGCATATAAGCCACGAGTCGGGACTACATATCTTGGTATATGCTTAAACTTTTCATGGCCTATAACTTTAAATTAGTACTAGTTAATACTTATGCTTTGTGAAAAATAGCGTAGAAAATATGTGATTATGAAAAGCATTTTTTCGGTATTAATTCCTATGGGATATTTATAAGTTTTATCGTAATATATTGTTTAATTTGCTTAAAAAATACATTTGAAAGTATAATAAATTATATTCTCAAATTTGCTTATAGCTCAAGAAAATAATTAAAATAATTTTAAAATTTTCTTTTTTATTAATATACTGAAATTTGCAATTTTTTTTTTTTTTTTTTTTTTGCGAATAATCCAGCCTTCTACCTGGTATCCATATCGGGATATGTATTCTAAAATATGAATTTCAAAACGCGAACTAATTCGTTAAACTAAACTAATTCGTAGTTTGTTTGTTTAAAAAAAAAATCGAATCCCCTTAGACGGATACAAAACAAGACTACTACTGTGCCCAAAAAGTAAGACCAATTATTTTTTTTTTCAAAAACTCTTTATTTATTCGTCCAAATTTATTTCATCGCTTTCAAAGTAATCCCCTCCGGACACAATGCACTTATGCCAACTTTTTTTCCAATCCTCAATGCATGCTAAAAAGTCATTGGCAGGGATGGCCTTCAAAGTGCGCGCCGATTCACGTTGAATCTCTTCAATCGACTCAAAACGGTGTACCTGGAGTGATCTTTTGAGTTTAGGAATAGCCAGAAGTCGCACGGTGTGAATACGTTGGTTATGGGAAAATATGGATTTCATTTTTGGCGAAAAATCACGAAGAATCAATGCAGTGTGAACTAGCGTATTCAGTATTTTCGGTACCAATCGAGATTTGACGCGTTTGAGGCCCAAAATGGAGCCGATTCTTTTGAAATTCCGATATCATCAGCAAGGTCTGTAATTGCACCAAATTTTTGGACGTGACCTTCGTCGGTTGAGGTTGATGGTCGACCAGAGGGCTCTTCGTCTTCAAAGCGTTCTCTGCATTCTTTGAACTGTTTATGCCACTTCTAAATGTTTCTTTCCGATATAGGAATGCTCATCGAATGACTTCTGCAACATTCTATACGTTTCCGCAAACAAAATTGAAAGCAAGTTCTTTGCTCAATTAATTCAGACATTTCAAAATCACCAGAATCAGTTTTAGTGTCTCACAAAGTCAAGCGTAACTCAAACACTAATGAATATTTTGACGTCGAATTTCACTCAGATGTCAAGAGCAGTGACAGCAACCTAAAAAAAAAAAAAAAGAAAAAAAAAAAAAAATTGAAATTCCATTAGCGCCGGGAATTTTAAATTGAAAATTGGTCTTACTTTTTGGACACGGTAGTATATACTATTTAATAAATTTTTTGAATTATTGAACATTTTTCACCATTAATGAATTTTCAGGATTCTTCTTGCAGCTTCTAAGCCTTTAAATAAGATTTTATTGCGCTGAAATATTTTCATTTCAACACAGTTTATCTATATCGGAAACCGCCCAAACTTTTACCTACAAACCTGTTTTAAATCATTCATACCTATTATAAACAGCAACGGTTATTGTCAGATTATTATTTATCTAAATCAAATAAGACGATTTGTAAGGTTGACAAAAAGCACCTTGGCTGCTAGGCAACCTCTAACTCCTTCTTTGCAAATGAAAGCGAAGGTACATTAATTTTAAGCCCATTGCATTAAATTTAAACCATTAAAGAAGAAAAGAAAGTTTTTTTTTTAATTTTAATATTATTATTATTATTAAAATTAAAATGTAAAAAATTTTTATTAATAACAAATAAATTACAATACATAAAATAATAATAACAAAAATAAAAAATAATTAATTAATTTTTATTATTTATTAATTATAAATATTTGATTATTTATATTATTTATTTATCACATTTTAATTAATTAATAATTAATAAAAATAAAAAAATAATAAATTACAAAAAATAAAAAAAGTGGATAAAGAGATTGCATAGTAACTCCTTTTTGAATAAGATTGAAAATGAAAATGAAACAATTCAAAGCAGTTTGCTGCATTAGAATGAAATGAAAACGGCGAATGCATCAGTTTAGCATTTTACACAAATTAGCTAGTGCAAGTAGGGAATATATACATATATGAACTTGGCGCCACAGTTATTCTATGCAAATGTGGTCTCGTTCGTAAACGTTCATTTTTGTTTTGTTTCTGAAGAAAGCGAAGTATTCATTACACGGTAAAAGTAGATTATTATTTTCAGAGAAACTGGTTTGTATCATAACAGGTATAGGATTACTGTCACTCGAGGTTAATAACGCTTCATACGTTTATCGAAACAATAGCAGCTCACAGAACCGAATGCGCTAAAACTTAACCTTAAAAGAACTGGATTCTCAAGTTTCATAAAGGAGATCCTTCATTAAATTTGAATATATTATTTTTAAAAATTAATCTTATTTTCCACATACGATCGAAAGTAAGGAATTTTCATGAAAATATCTTTTGTAGAATTCGTTAATTGATCTTACTCTTCATGCTGTATTTTTTTTCCCTCTTTCTTTTTTTTTTTTTTTTTTTTTTCTTTTTTCTTTTTTTTTTTTTTTTTCTCGCAATATTCACAATTTTCAGGCGATAATTTTTTTTTTTTTTCTTGCGATAGTTTTTTCCTCACGATATTCATAAGTAGATTCTTTAAGACAGAAATGCACAATAGATTCGTTCTATACTTACTTTCAACAATTTTCGTTCAAAAAAAAAACTTTCACTTTCGTTTTAAAAAAAATTGATCTTATTTTCCACATACTATCGAAAGTAAGCAATTATCATGAAAATATCTTTTGTAGAACTTTTTAAAAGAATGAAATACTATTGTTTTAATTAGAAAACTTTATATAAGTGACCTACTTAGTTAAGTGGGTCACTTATGTACAGACCTTGGAAAACCATGTAATGTGTAATGTAAAAAATCATCACGTGATTATGATAAAAACTTTCAGTTTATTAGAAATAAATATTAATTTATTTCCTCCTAGAAATGCTTTATTAAAAAAAACATTTTTGTCATGCATTAAGGGGGAAACAGTCAAAGTATCTTAAATAAAGTGATTTAATTCAAGTCTCACTTATGAAAACGTTGCTGCTGTTGGGATGTGGCGTTGAAAATATAATAAAATGTCCAGGGATTTTTTTTTCTTTTTAGGCACGCACTATTTTTTTTTTTTTTTCAAAAAAAGAATACCCATTCGATATTTTTATGTATGTATTTGAAATAAAAATATTCTAATAAAATTCTAAAATTACATTCAATAAATTTTATATCTTTGGTTGAAAATAATTTATTATTCCATATAGATTTTCACATCCACAACGATTTCTACGTTTTTTCTGAGATGAAAATAAATAATTAAAAATTAGTTGTATATTAATTCTTAGTTGGTTCAATACCCTTATAAAACATCTACGAAAGTTGTTCTTTTTTCCAACCCATGATGTGGCATTAAATAAAGATACGTGTGAATAAGAAAATGTTTTTATTATTATTAATCAAGTAACACCAATGCTATTTTTTTTGCATAGTCACTTCGAACACAGATACATTTAACAAAACGGTGGACGAGTTTTCTAATACCTTCTAAGTAATAAGTTATCATAGCGTGTTTTGATAGGTCTCCGCAGTGTCCTGAGATTCTTCGTTGGTGCGGAAGCACATATTTCGAGACCTCTCTTCAGTTCTCGAATGAGGTGAATGTCACTCGTGACAGGTATGAACTGTAAGCTAGATAATTGAACACTTCCTACTGAAATTGAGCAAGGAACTGTTTGGTTACCATAGCAGAATGTGTTCGTGCATTGTCAAGCATCAAAGCAATTCCAATCTTCAGCGCAGCTCATTCTTCGACGAATTTCTACTGCGCTATTCCCTTTGGAAACGAATGATGCTGAGCAACGCATACTTGGGCCGTGTTCGCAGATCCGCCTTGTGTAGCTCAGCTGGTCACTTAGAAGGAGTTATCCGATGTAACGAAATTTCGTGACTAAATACCTTTATTAGATCCAACATGCAGATGGTTAAATTTTGACACTCTATGAATGAATATCTGAAACTCCAAAGCATCACAACTGAGCATCCATATGGTGTGCAATGAAAATAAATTCAAATTTAAGGTATAACTTCATTCAGAATTTACTCACTTTGATTGTACCAATGTCTAGCATACGGATTCGCGCACAATATGAGCATATGTCACAATTTGGGAGAGGATGTGCAATTAAACTAAAGGCAGCAAGATGGTTAAATAAAAAAATAGCTTGATATTTGTGCCAGAGGGAAGACATGATTCAACAATGCTGGCAGAAATAGTTACACCATAAATTGTTGAATCTAAATAAGCACCAAGAAGGTCCGACACCAAAAAGACGTCAAAACGGCTTTCACAACACCTAATTTATCAATAGTAACGATCCTACATGTAGCCAGGACACCAGTAATCACAACGGTCATTGATAGGCGAATCAATGAACTGGATTTCAGGTAAGCTGATCATTGCACCTACTTTCCTCCTTTATGTACAGCAAGTTTGGAATGGCTTTAAACTATAGTTCGATTCGGAATATCACTGATAGGAGGGTATTTTTTTCAGTGATGAATTCTTCTTCGAAGTGGCCTCCGATGACTTGCGAAGACATGTTTGGAGACATCCGGGATAGCGGTGGGAAATGAACTTTCACCAACCAAACAGTCCCAAACTAGGAATTATGGTCTGGAATGCCCTTTGATAACAGGATTCATTTGGTTACACCCTTACAGCATGGCAGTACGTGAAAGGTATTCTACAGCCCGGTGTGCTGTCTTTCTTTTCATGGCATCCAGGGCATAGATATTAATAAGATAATGACTGGTGCAAACGGTAATTATTTCTACTGATTGTTTTCGTGTTTGGCAAACAGAATAAGGGAAAGCTTCATCAGCAGCTCTCATTTCAATAGAGCATATTTGGGGTCTGATAAGTAGGCGCCTCCGACCATCCAATCTAACTTATTATTTTTAAGAAAGTTTGGCAAGAAATCCCTGATGGACATCTAATAATTCTACGAATAAATTAGAAGCCAGATAACAGGTGGCATAAAAGCCAAAGGTGGGGCAATGTCTTATTAATTGGTTTGCTATATGTAGTTTAACTTCCTAAAATCCTATTCCTTTAAAATTTTAACCTTTTCTTTTTCTATACATATACATCTGATTTACAGATTCTCTTTCTATTCGGATAATTCTTTTAATTGGATTTTATTTTTTTCCCGTCTTAGTATGTACATTTAGACTTTTGACAAAGTTAAATTTCAAAATTTATTTCAAAATTTTCTTTTTCACGAATAAAAGATTTAATTCTAAAGTCTTTTTTTTTCAGACTCGAATATTTGAGTCGGTATAACAAACATCCCCCAAGCAAAAATTATTGCATTATCTATTTAATGTAAATTGTCACAACATACGTATCACACATATTATTTTTTTTTTTTTTTTTTTTCAAGTTTTATATCTCCACAAATGTGGCTCTATATAATATAATTTTATGTTACTTCAGTAGGCTGACTTATGTTCAGTAGGCTGATTTAATAATAATATGATGCTACGTATTTCGTAAATTCTACAATAGGTAGATATTTTGAATCATGAAATAATTTTGCTATGGATATTACAGCTGCATCCTTTCGTAAAAATAAGCAAACCGAAATCCTTTATGAAAATTGTTTAAAATTACACTTTTCTAAGGTGCGTGTCATAAGTTACCATATGTTTAAATACACGATAAATCGAAAGATGGTGTGAGTAGATTTCCAATTAAGCAATCAAGGAAATCCTTTGAGAAATATTTATACAGACGTGGGTTTACGAAAGGGAAATATTTCGTAACAGCCATTAACATATCAAGACACTAATGCATTTGGCAATACAAAATGAAAGTCTAAAATGTTTCAACGTTTATTTACGTAGAATTTCTACGCATAGCATTCTTTCAAAAATATACAGAGTAAAAAAATTACATAATCATATTTTAACAAGTGTACTTATTTATTGTGTAAAAGTGAGTATGCGAAGAAGTTTAGAATACGTAGAATATATACGACCCACATTCATGTCTCCAAACATTTACACTGGCATCCATCATTTTTCCATTTCCAATGTGAAATTTAAGAAAGTTTATATTTTTCTAGAGGAATTTTTGAGTGAAAATCTGTCTTTTCGTTCATGAAGCGGTTATTTGCATTAACTTCTTCCTCTATGTTGTTATACCTTTTTAAATAATGCTTTTTCAAGTTCTTGTGAAAGTCTTTGTAGGAACCCCAAATTGAAAATATCTGTAAGAGTTAAAGTAGTTGTGAAATGTTTTGTTAATTTGGAAGAAGACAATTTAAAATAATGAGAATGAATCAGGAATGATTTGAAACTTTAATAATATTAATAATTCCGAATCAAATGACGGTAACAAAAATATATTATTAGTAAACATGATTAAACAGAATTTCTCAGTACTAATTCAAGACACATGCATCATAATATTAAGCCTTGTATCAGGAATGATTCTCAATATCCAATAGTTCCATAGATATTTTTATATTGGTGAAAAAACGAAATTTTATTTGAATCGAACATTTTTCTGATTCTAATGTAAAATTTATATTTTTGTAGAGGAATGTATTTTTATTGCTGTGAAAATCGGTCTTTTCGACAGCGAAGGCTAAGATGAAATTATCGGTTTTTAACTCATCTATAAAAGCATCTTTAATGAATCTTTTTAGAAGATTCATAAATTAAAAAGTTCATTTGCTAACAAATTATAATAAGCGAATAAAATAACAATTTCAAAATTGATAAATTTAAAGCTCTTTAATATGAATTAAGACAATTTTATTATAATTTCAATTAATAGCTAATCTTACTATAATTTCAATTAATAAAATATCAACTTTCCGTCTGAAATTTCAAAATTGATAAATTTAAAACTCGTTAAAATGAATTAAGACTATCTAATTATAATTTCAATTAATAACCAACACAAACAAACACATATTTTCTACAATAAAATTTTATTTCATTTATTTTGTTGCTATTACATTTATGCTTTCAATCCTATATAAAATGGAAGACAATTCATCACGGCGAAAGGAATTTCATAAGCCATTTAACAACATTGATATAGCAATTAACATAGAAATATTATACATATATATGTATCCTAAACATATTTTATAAATACAAAAGACATTCAATATATACGTTGTATTAAAATATTTAGTGCGCTGGAATTCATTTTCCTATTTAGCTAATAATTGGCCTTTGTTTATGTATGCAAAAAATAAATTCATTAGATTACAGAACAATTTCAAGAAAGTTTCTTTATATTTACAACTTAGCACTTAATTGCAAAATGTGCAATAACAGTTAACATTGCGTTTCATGAGCAAATGTATCAATAGACAACTACTATTTCCATGTGAACATTTTGTACAAATAATATTTTTAAACTTACCTTTACTGTCTTGTACATTATAATCCTCTTGCAAGCTCATAAGAAGCAAATTTGCAAGACAATAATTGAATTATTTTTTTAATGGACGGCAATTAAACAGTACGAATGCATGGCAATGTATGCATTGCAATTTGATCAAATCTTTAGTAGAAACTTAGTGTCAAGATTTTAAAAGTACAGTTACATAACAGCCATATTGAAAGCTTGACGTTTATATCTCTTATTTAATATTTATTCCGATGATCAAATAAGAGAATTTTCAGTTTAATATGTGTCCAGTCTTTTAGCAAATTACTAAAATAAAATATCTAAAATCGCAATTAAGGTAGCCTTAAAATAATATATATTTATTATTACAAATTGTGGCACTTCTTTTAAACTGATATAACTGATAAACTGATATAACTGATAAACTGTATATATAAATATGAAATAATTTTATCTTTTATTAGACTTTTCAGCAAAAATCCAATAACGACTTTTTTAATTAGCTAAAATATACACTTTGACTTTTAACTTCATTTATGATAAAAAGATAATGAAAAATATTTTTTAGATAATCCTATTGCAATCTCAAATTGTCAGATATCTCAATTTTTTTTTATCTGTTTTTATAATGCAATTTAAAACTTATCGCATTTCCGTTGCAATATGCTGTTATTTTAGAATCTAATCTTCTCTTTAATATTCATCATCGATCTTGTGCAAAAGTATTTCAAAATTTTCAAAAAGATGATAAAGATTTGTGCGGAAGTACGAAATATCAATTTACAGCAAGAATTTTTTACTTTTAATCGAATATTAATTTTTTGATTCCAGTAGTTTAGTTTTAGGTATAATTTTATTGATTATATAAAATGACTAAAAGAAAAAAAATCAAATTCTAAAATCTGGCTTTTTAAAAGGCATGATAGTTTCAAGTATGACGAATCAAAATAATATAACATCTTTTTTTCAAAGCTGATATGTAAAAGCCTGACTTAAAAATTTTCAGTGCAATTTCCGACATCTTTGAGTTTACTATATTATATTCAAAAGTTCTTACTAAATCACATTTAAAGTTAAATATTTAATGTATTACATCTATTTTTTTAAATATCTATATTAGTTGAGACAGCCAGTGGAAGATCATTTATCATTTCTCCTAAGAAATCTGATTATAAATGGTTATAAATAAAGCTGAGAACATATAAACACTTTTAAAATATTCATTGAAATAAAGAGTTCTCGTGTATTGATGAAAATATTCTCATAAAGTAGTGAAATGTCCAGGATCCAACAAAATGGATAGTGCTTAAAGCAAGGCACTTCTCGCTAAATCCAAGATTTTCACAACAAGTAGATCCATAAGAACGAAAACTATATGATGCAATGTACAACTTCTCCGTGAACTATGTGTATAACGCAGGTACTTCAAAGTTTCGTTTGATCACCTTGGAAGACTTTGGTGAAGATTATGAATAATCGACTTGAGATTAACATGGGTTTAACTTGTCGCATGTTGATATAGGTGCTATCTGGGATGCTTTGTAACGTCGAAGATCAGACTTTATGAAAGCTATAAGAGAAAATGAAGAATAAAGCAATTAACATTTGAAGAAGAAGTTGGATTCATTCTAAGATATTTTCCACACACTTAAAGAATTATTTTTAACTATTTAGTGTGATAAAGTTAGAGAAAACCAATATATCAAAGGTTCTTATAATTTAATATTTAAACTGCACTAATATCTAGTTATGTAAACTAAGCATAAAAAAATTAACGTGTTGTTTAAAAATATAATTAGAAGCTAAAAAAAAGGATGGTGTGATTTTTGTTACAACAGAATAGATATTCAGAGACAGTTGATAAAATTGAATTAAAAATTTATGCAGATTTTTGTAAATCTAATAATTAGAAAATTTATACTTATAATTAAAGAAGTTGATTTTTAGCTTCCTCCTTTATTTATTAATTAACCTTGTATAACACTTTCACATACGACTATAGATGAAAGCTTGAAGTAGGCCGTGTAAATTCTTTTCATGCGACAAAAATGGGAGTCAATTCCTTTTAGAACTCCATTCCATCTTCACTTAAAGAATTAGTAAAGGGATAAAAGCCTGATACAGAAGGCACTGTTTAATCAGACATTCGATAGTTCGGCACTTTGTGTAATCCGGCACCGATCGAGCCGTTCACTTTCGGATTTTTCGTGTGGATTCCGGCGTTTGCTGACCTTGATCTCCATAGAGTTGCTGATATTTTCCCCCAGTGTTTATTGTAATTGTCAGTTTTCATTTTATTTCAGTTTAGCGTAAATCTGCAGAACTTATATGTTTGTGTATAATACGTAACGATTTTTTGATGAAGAATCAAGGAAGCAACGCGATATCAGAACTTTTTAAACAGTAAGGCAGCTTATGGACATATTTCTTGCCATAGAGTGGCTAGTCGCGACTTGTTTTAATTATCATTGTAAAAGTTTAATTTTTCTTTTGTGCGGTGTTTTTCTTTTATCAATGCAAGAATATTCAATTAAATTAACACTCAAGCCATTAAATTAATTTTGCAGTTGATAGAATAATGAAATATTTTGTGTGTTATTCATTTAATCTACACAGGTTCATAATGTGAATAAACATATTGAATATGTTCATGTGTTAATCGTTAAAATATTTATCTAAAGTGATTTATCTTTGGTATACCCGTTAGTCCCGAAGGTGCCAGGTTAAAAACTGTCTATAGGATATGGAAGGGAAGAGTAGGATGCAGTAAAAGATAGCATTCAAGTGATCTTTAAATATTATTTTAAGAAAAGTGTGAACTCGTTTGCTATTAACTGTGATATTATTTTCAATGAAAAGTATCATTTTATTTCCGATTCTTCAATGCTCATTTTACAAAGACTTATTTACTGCTAATATTCACCATAAGAGGGGCTGTTGAGCGTCGGGCTGACAACCTTACCCCGTGAAAAAAAAAACATCTCCCGTCTCGCAATCTGCCAGTAGGCCCACCGTGTGGCTGTTGCGCCAATAATGATGATGATTCATCATAAAATGTGTGGAAATAAAAGGATTTTTAATTTTAAACATGATTTGAAACGATTACTAAGGTAGTTTTTATCTCCGCTGATTCACATAACTAATCAGCCTATCAATTTAAAATTCACTTTAAATTGTCTCGTTGTCATACAATTTCGCAATAAATCCAAATTTTGGATGGTGGCAGGAATTATCTACTTGCTAAAATAACTAGCTCGATTAAATAGACTGCAATCTTTAGAAAGTAGCAAATACCCGTTATTGATAAATTCTGTAGATATTATGAGTCTGTTTCATAACGATGCGTCATAGACGAAAATAGTCATATTTTTTTGCAAGAAATGAATTTCGGAAAGCGGAATGTGAAAGAGAGGAAGTCATTCTATTATCTGCATGCAAGAGATAAAGCAGTTGAAATACTGAGGACCTTTACAAAGGAAAATTAGTGATTTATTAATTTTGAAAACTATTGTTCTTAAAACAACAACAACGAGGAAAATTTTCAATCATTCATGAACACTGCTTAAATGCAATTTGTCCTGGTTATATTAAAATTTTTAAAAGGAAATTATATTCTCGTTTAGAGCCGTTGAAGTAATATCTTTTATTTGGAAATGTTAAAAATATATGTACGGAAAGAGAAGAAATTTTGTCTGAAATATAATAACAGTTTTGATAGCCTATAAATTCATGGACTTGCAACCATCGTTTTAAACTTTTAATTCTTATTTTGTAGGCAAAATATTCAAAATTTGCAACGATGGACATATTAGATAATTGTTAGTGGTTAAAAATTGAAAAATCCTTTGTGTCTATTTTAAAAAATACAGAATGTTAACAGCTATAATAGTTGCCTCTTATAAGATACCAACCGAATAACCATTATTTCTCAGACTCTGAAAAGAAGTTATACAATAAGAATAAAAGAGACAGTAAAATTTAATAATCAGAAAGTTCAAAAATTGGTTTGTTTTCATTCATTGAGCTTAAAACTAGGAATTAAGAATTTCATAAACATTTAATGTTCTGTGAATTTAATGGAGGTGAATCGTTTGATCTGTAAGCAGTGGATTGATTTCAATTAAATGAACTAAATATTTGCATTTACTTTCTGTGACATTTTGCACATGTTTTCATAATCAGCACATATCGTTTCCTCATAACTTATAGTAATTACTTAAATTATACTTATAATTACTTAGATACCACCATCGTTTCTTTCTAAAATGCTGTGAAGTTTTAGATCTTGTCATATCACTACATTTGGACAAAATGGCTGTTGGAAATTTCATTAGAAATGGGGAAAAGGGAATCACCAAATGTTAAAGTAGCCTGCCGTTTTACTTAGACCATAGCTTATATAAGTGCCAAATTTCAAAAGGTCCAAGTCGAAAACTGTGAACTTGTATAAACGACAAACAAATAGACAAATTTTCAAATTTATATATTGCATGACAATTAAAAAAAGTGTTAATCTTAGTAGTTGTGAAATATTTTGGGATTGGTCTTTTTTCCCCCTTTATTCCAATTTGCAAACTTAAATTACTGGAAATTTTCTAAATATGGAATATTATCAATTAGAATGACTTAGTCCCGCTTAAGAGAATGAAATGAGACAAAGACTGGCTCTCTCTCTCTGAAAGACTCCTCCCAAAGACTGGCTCTGTCAATGTTTCTAAAATAGAGGTTATCTCTATTTTCCATACTATTTACATTCTCTTTATGCTAATTAAGATGTTTAGAATTTTTGACTTGCTCAGAAGAAACCCCACACATGAATCCACAGCCTTAAATAGGTATGGCAGATAATAAGAATTCAAACTGGTTAAGAATAGAACAGATAAAAGACTACATGGTGGGCCAGTGGTAACGTACACAGGTTGGCGAAGTGTAAGAGGGCGAAGGATTGATTCCGCGCATGTATTTACAATCACTTCTCTCAGAAACAGAGATTCGATGACGATTGTGATAGCTGGTGCGTGGGTGTTTCACACCGACAATTGATTTGACTGTTGGATATTTTCTAGGCTTCCTGCCTTGCGACAAGAAAATGTGGAGCAATTATCCTGAAAGTTTTCCTGGAAAGCAACAGCTTCCACTTTCAATAACTTACGGATTGTTTGGCGTATTTATAAGATTCAAGATGTAAAGATATAGTACAAATTCGAAGATCCTTTAAGGCAACTTTATTTATCACAGGAAAAATTAGAAACCTTGTTAACTTTTTCATTTAATAAAATGTTTAGTTCTAAAAATGATTCACTTGAAATAAAAATGACTCACCTGTAATTATACTACCAACAACTAAGGATACTGTAAGACTAATATTAGATGCTCTATCGCCATATTGTTCTAAGAGAGCTCCACTTCCAGCCGTAAAAACGATACCAAAAATCTATAATTATAATAAATGTTGTATTTTTTAATTATTTTATAGAAAGAAATCAAAAGAATCTGAAAATCCTTTTTGAAATCATACCTGAGCTGATGCGTTTAATAGACCAGACGACGTAGCTTCAGCTTCTGGATAAGTTATCTCAGCGGCGAACTCGAAGCCTAATGGTAAGTATCCAGTCATGAAAAATCTGAAAATTTCCATTTGTTGTTAGGAAAACGTTATAAATACGTTTAAATTAAGAAAAAAATAATATCATGAACTTGTTGAATTTTTTTAGTTTATATCTGAAATATTAGTCGTAATCTTGTGGCATGTATTAGTTCTGTTTCTTTTTTTTTAAATTTAAAATGCCGTTATCAAATAGTATTGGTCGTACCTTCATTTATGATTTTAACTGGTTCATAACGGGAAAACTATATATTTAAATAAGGTTTGGCTGAATTCTATGACCAATATAATTCTTCGTGTATTATGTTCTTTTTGATGAAATATGTTTGCATGATTGTATTCTTAATTTTTTCGAACTTTATTTCCAGTTTATTGCTTTTTAAAGAGTTTTGGCATCTACAATAACTCTACTCTCATATTCATTTTTTTTTTGTATAGGAAAATTTTAAACTTAATTTAGGGGATGCATTTATACACTAATTTTAAACTTTGAATTATAAACTATACTTTAGTACCTGCATTTTAGTTAATCGTTTCCCAATAAATTATAAGCAGTTTTAATATTTTTATACTTAAAATGTATGCCCACCAACTTAAAATTTATCTTGGGTATTCTGTTAAACAAATAGGAATCCCTTTGAAAATTCATTGAACAGCAGCAGCTTAGCCTTTGTAATGCCGCATATCAATGGTTATGACATCAGCCGTAAAATCGCATTATTTCTGTCATGAATGTCTGACTCATGCTCTATCCAAATACTATGAAACCTGTTTTGCTGACGCACAAATCTTTCTCAAAGAAGTTTTCCTTGCTTTTGTCACTTTTAAATGGAGATTTTTCATGATGAACTAACATAACATAACATTTATCGGTGACAACGAAAGGAAACAAGTTTTATATAATGTTTCCTTCTTTCAATTTCCTCATAATTTTACTTTCGTGAGACTGTTATAGAAAGATAAACAATGAATACTGTGACATATGAACATTTTCAGAGAATTAGTTTGATAAGATGGTACAGAGTTTTAAAATACACCACCAAATTATTTAATTTTTCTTTCCGTAATAAAAACCAGTGAAACAATATAAAATTTAATAAAGTAGACCTTTTATTATATTATATTTTGTACACAACTGTAAGAAATCACATTTCATTTTACATTTTTGAAAACATACAGTACATGCGACTTCATTATTTTTCTGCTTTTAAAACAGCGACTCACTTCGAGGTTTCTCGCAACTTCCTGCAAGCACAAAATTCTCATAAAACTACTCGAGTCACGTTCAGCGTTAAGCGCTGTCATTTGCTAAAAATATTCAGAGGGAACTCCTCTTTATTTTTAGAAAATGAAAAATGCTTACAGAAAGGGAGAAAACGCAGTTTTTCCCCCCTCAAAGAAATACAAATCACAAAAAGATGAAACCCTTTTCAAGGCGAGTTAAAAAAAAATGATGATTTTGCTTTGTAGAAAAAAACAAGGTCATCACATTTTTTATGACACTGTTAAGAGTAGAGGCTCAACAAGGTTTTAAAAAGAGGGCGAGGTTCAAAATGAGACATGAAATGCCGGTTTATGCGTGCGATAGCTCGACTTTGGACAGCACAGGACATTTTCATGTTCTACGTGTATTTTTAACAGGATTAATTAAATTCAATTAACTTTTCACCCAATTTACTGAATTACATTTGTATAACGAGTATCGAATTTAAAAACAGTTACAAATTAATTCAGTGATCTAATTTAGGAATTAAACATGCCTTAAAAAGAGCCAAATAAAAAAAATGGCAATTAAGATATTAAATTGTGCATATAAATTGTTAAAATTAAACCATTTTCTCGAATAGATACATAGCGTTAAATGCATGATTGTATATATTTACAATTGTATTCTTTTTTATGTAATATTCAGAGAAAACTTACGTTTGTATATGTACTATATATTTTTTATTTTTTCATCAATATGGTTTAATTTAAATAAACCAGAAATGAATGCTTTCTGATTTTATTTATTACGAATGAAACACAGTGGATTCCTATATGCAATTTTTTAATAAAATATTTTTAGATTTTAGCAAATAGAAATATTAATTTACTGAAAGAAAATGTTGTGAAAGAAAGCGAAAGATGTTTACAATGAAAGTAACGTTTTTTAATAGCAGATGAAAAGAATATATCGTGCAATAAAAATGTAAATTTTTTCTATAAAAAATTTAAAATCAAACGAGGAGTCATAACAATCCATTACATGAATGTTTTGATAAGCGTTAGATGTACTCAGAAGTTTGTTTGCTTTTAATATCTTCAGCAATAAACATTAACAATATATAATATATTATATTCTTCAATAATTATAATATACTCATTTTCCTTCAATTAATTTTCCACTCACATACACATTTTCATATAATCATATTCCAATCTTTGAGCTGTTTCTTATAAATAATAAATTTTGATAGATACAATTCGTTTCCATTATTTCATCGTTCAGATGATAATTATAATAAGTGTTTTGAAACTATAAACTCGAGACTCACTTTTTCATATAGTTAGTGAATTATTAAAAATTAAAAATATATTATTTTAAATAATAGTTACTTACTTTTATACACCATTATATATAACTGCATAAATTAATTTTTAATTTCAAAAAGAAGAAAAAAGTTTGTCTTGAAAATATGTATAATAATTTATGTTAAGCTTGAAACAATAATTGTTCCGTATGAAGTTTTTTACACTGTATTGAAATTTTCTAGTTCGGTAAAAAATTAATTATTATTAATAATTTTAAATAATTAACAGTTTTAATTATTTTCAACGACGTGCTGCTTTATACAAAATAATAGCCTCGAATTAATAATTATTTGAATTGCTTGTGTGATGATTTTTAGTTCAAATGAATTTTCATTTTATTTTTAATCGAAAGTTCAATATGAATAGAATTTTTTCTATTTATTGTTTACTTTTCTATTTAAATTTCTGCTCATTTTTATTCTTCTCTTTTTAAGTTTATATTTTTCAAAAGTGCTTCAAACTTATATATTTCTGCAAAATCATATCAAGAAAAATTTATAACACAAGAATTTGACTGAATTTTGCTTGACAAGAACCGGCGAGTGACTGATACAATCGGCTTCTGAATTATGAGAGTTTGGTTCGGAACCTACTATTAAGTTGAGCAGAAACCCGTCTGTTTGGGTCTCGTGTTTAAGCCGAGTTTGAACACATTAAATACGAAGGGTGGGAACCAACAACGTTAACCAACTGAAGTAGAGATTTTTTTCTATTGATCTGTGATGAATTAAATCCATTGAAAAATAATGACTTGTAGTGATTTGTAGTTTGACAAAACTTTTTAGAAATTATGCAAATTTAAATAAAACAAAAGGTGTATAAAAAATGAGATGACGCATAAATAACCAACTCACTGTAGTAATTATTTTTTTACACTTATTAAAAATGAATTTGATTCGTCTTCTTATATAATAATTTATATTAAATACTTACCCCAAAAGACTTGAAACGAAAAACATTGGAAGTAGATGTCCATAAGGTAATACTACAGTAAATGCAACCATTCCCAAAAGAGATAAGACATAGACGGCCAGAGTGGTTTCTCTGTAAAGATATTAATTTATATTACAAATGAAATCATTCATTATAGTTAAAACAAAATCGTTATCAAGTTAAAAAAAAAACATTCTTACTTAAATCGGTGGGTTTTGTCAAGTATTACACCACATACAACAGATCCAGCCATTCCAGATATAACAATGGTTAGTCCCATAAGACCCGCACTTTCTTCTGCTCCCTGGGATAAAAACATTCAGTAAATGTTATCGTTTGAATAACTAGAGAATTTAAAACTGTGAATAGTTATATATTTAAAATATAATTGAACTCATTACTAAATTAAAAAAGGAAAACCAATACGCTTACTTTTTATGGATCGATGAAAGGAATGATAAATTTTAATTTATTACAAAAGTCTCACATAAATAAAAATAAAATGTCATGTCTATTTTATAAAATCTGAATAATACTACCCGATTCTGATAGCACTCATGATGGCAAAATAGCAAAGTTTTAGATTTTTATATTCAACATGGCAATTGTATCATATTTATAACATAGCTCATTGAGTTATTTAGTTAATTATATGCTCACCTTATTGTAAAAGAGAATCATCTGGTTCAAAAACGTAGAGATCGCATAGAAAACACCCACATTGATGCCTACAAGAGAAAATAAAGCATTGCTAAGAAATGCTACACGCAGAAAAGTAAGCTATAAAATAAAATTAAAATATATATATTCAGAAGAAAACTATTCCAGGATATTTTATGCAGACTTTTTAACCATTTAAAACATTTTTAAAAATAGTCAATCTCAATACATTCCATTTCTTTTTTTTTTTTTTAATTGAAAACTGTACTTACAAAATATCAGCTTTTGGAGGCATATGATATATTTTTTGAGCGAAGGGAGGTGTTTTTAAAAAATGCTAGTTTCATGTAGAGTGTGTAATATAGAACATATCTGTTTGGGGGGGAGGATGTTTGATGCTGGGCCTTAAAGATCCAAAATAGAGACGTACATACTTAAGACGTTATACAGCATATAATTAACCGAGGTCGCACGAAAAGAATATTATATGTATAAAATTAGTATTTGGTTTGACTTTGTAGTGACCAAGAGCCAAAGTGAATGATTCGAATGCGGTCTGTTTATCGATTTTTTATATTCATAACTGAAAATTATTGCTGAAAAATAAATATATGTCGATCCATATAGGTTTCGATATTTATAAGCACTATCTAGCAAAGACTACAGCTTCTTAATTGAGCGGAATTTTAAAATGGAATATGTTTTTAGCAATGAATTCTATTTTTACGTAATGAATTCTTGAAACACACATTTGCCAATATATAACATCTTGATAGAGAACAGAGTTGAGACTCTTGTTGTTAAGATATATAAAATAATAAATAATAAAAAAAATGGCATAGATAGGGACCCTACATCCAGGTTACCGTATTATTGACAACTGTTCTTATTTTCTATTTTGCAATAAATTAGAAAACATCGAATAAAATATTTTCTAACATCTTAGCTCAATTTTTTATTACTAATCAAGCTTAATTTGAAATATTTCTTACTTTTCTATTAAACTTAAGCAGAGTGAACTTCCAAGTTTCTTTCATCAAAATATGAAAAATTTCAAAAATTACCTATAATTTTAAAAGTTACATTTTTATACAATATGATGGAGAACACCAATCTGTGCATCCCTGATCTAGGTTAGATCGACTCATGTTCATTTAACCAAATTTAATTTTATGCCATTCAGTCTAAATAAGAAAATAAGTTATGATTTTACAGCGGAAATCTTTATTTTACCCATCTATTCTTATAATCTGACGATTCATCAGTTACAATATTAGTTGCCTAAAATACATTGATTGCATTTCAGTTATCGCAGTACTTGAAGTTCAGAGACACGTGTGAGTTCAACTTTTTAACAGAAGCGATCATCAAGTTTTTGCATAGAGAATTGCGTACATCGCATCTGTATGACCTCATCAGTTACCTCCCAATTCCCCCTCCAAGGACTAAAAATACGAAACAACATTGTGCAACTCGGAATCCTTAGTACGAGAAGTGAGAAAAAGTGCACTTTCCAAGAAAAGCTTTCTCATTTTTTACGTTTCTCCTGATTCTCTTTGAGACCCTACGTTTTGCAATAAAAGTTGACACACCGTAAGGCCATGGATCTTTCACAGAATTTAAAGAATTATTATTAGCAAGGAGACGATTTAATTCAATATTAAATCGTCTCCTTGCTAATGCAAAAAAAACCACCGACCTAGATGTTTGAGTATTTATATTAAGTGCTATCCGAATTTAAGGAATAACATATTTCAAATAATTTTTAATTAGTTCAAGTAAAAATTACTTTAATAGACCTGTATATGACATTTTTTTTGTACAATTCACAATAATTCAATTAGTCAATTAGTCAATTTTTAAATATATTTGAACTTAAATTATTAAATATGAGATTCTTTCTATTTCACGACTTATCAAAATAATTTTATAAATGAAACCAAGTTTGTTAAAAATCAAAACAATTAATTGACAACAATTCAATAATAAACGATGTGACAATTAATCATTTCAGCTTTACTCAATTGTTTCAGAAAAGACTTTAAGACCTTATTCATGAAACAATAAAACAAACACATTTTTATATTATACAAACACATTTCCAATATTCTTTGTACTAATTTCAATGTAAATGAAGAGCTACAGATTACAATAGGAAGAGTTAAAAAGGAGAGAATTTGAAGGAAATCAAATATTTTTATCGGTTTGTGAATAAAGAAAATCAGTCTGCAACCTATTGACATTTTTTTAAGTCAGTAAAAGATACATGTATATTGTTTAAAAATAAATAAAATTAATAAATAAATTATTAATTAGTGCGTTGAAGAAATATTTGTTGAACATTTTCAAAACAAACATCATGCACTGAACGTATTTACACATATAGTGATGACTAAAATTTTCGTGCACAAAAATCTATCAATATTAGATAAAAACAATTTTTATCATTTGAATGATAAATATTATAATTTATGAATAAAAAACGATTAATATGTTTGACAAAATTAATAAATTCATATATTTTTATATAAATCATTCTAAATCATTGTAGAAACTTTTAAAAAAGAGCTGAAAAAAAATAAATTTTTAGTACTTTGGAAGAAGATACTAAACATTACTGATATATAATCTAAATAACAGGCAGAATTCATTGAATAATTTTAGAAAAAGTTATCAAAATTAACTATCAGACTAAATTAAAAAGCAGGTGGTTTACATCTAACAGCGATATTTTCCCCTCCCCCTCAGAGAACGTAGTTTTGAAATGTCTGAAAATCTAGACTATACCTATTCGATTTATGAAAAGTTATGCCGATAATTAAAACAATTTTATTTCCTTTAAGCGGATGTCATTAAAAAGCGGAATATGATAGGTTGGAAGGTGTGATATGCGAGTAAAACTTTATTACAATACAAACCTCTACACTTTTTCTGAAATTATTATTGAAAATAATCCTGATGAATCTTTAAAATTATTATCATTCCTGTTTTACCCTTATTGTTATTATTTGTCCCCATTAGGGTTGACAAATTATAATATATTAATTAGTAAATTCTAATGCATGTTTACGATTTGTTTTAATAAAATAGTTATTTTCTTTGAAAAAATTATACTCATAGAACTGACAGCGGGAAAGGCAGAAAGCTTCTTTTACGTAGTATTCATATCATTTCACGCCGATTAACAACAAAAGAAGTAATGACATTTTTGTTTAAATGTATTTCATTTTTTTGAAGTGAAGATATCGTTTAAATTGCATTCAATAACAAAAATATCAATATTGACATTGCTTTGATTGTTACAATTTTGTTGCTTCGAACGACTTTGTAGTCTCAGTTCTACTCAACAAGAATTTTCTTTTCATGGATTTTCTACAGCTATCCTAATTTTTTGGAGAAGGGATGGGGTTTTCTGAATTTTTATCGATTTAAAATGAATAAAAGTTCGATATGTTGTACAAAGAGAAATTAAATTTATTTAATATTTGATTTGAAAAATTTCTCTCTTTCAGAAATAAACTATAATTGTCAAGCTAATTTATTTATCTCCGTGCTATATTATAACAACAGAAGTTGTAATACAACAATATTGTACAGTATCAAGACGGATTAATACAGATTAATTAGCAAGCTATTGAATGACTCAAGCTGCTAATTTCAAACAGATTGAAATAATTTTTCTCTAGGAAGCTTTCTTTGAAATGTTTTGACCAAGAAATCTTTCTTGCAATTCCACCACATTCCCCAAAAGGTCCCATATAACTTAAGTAACTCAACTATACTTAAATAAAACTTTTATTTAAATTCTATTATAAAACACTAAGAATTAAAAACTTAGAATATTTAATAATACCCATGCACGCTACTCATTGCAATTGGTCAATTTTAATTTGCATTCCTGAAGAACGCTAGGACTCCCTGGGAGGCCAAATAGACTTGCACCAGATGTGCCCGGATGGAAATTATCAGATGTCTATGCTGCAGAAAAGAAAAATTTAGACTGCAACTAAGAAAAAAGGCAAGCAAGGAAAAAAAAAGTAACTATAAATACATCACTCTTACCATAAGTAACCAACAATAGCATATAATGCAAGTTTCTGCATAGTTTCCAGATGGAGGCCCAGTAACTAGATCTAGAATCGCTATTGAGAATGGCCGCTTGAGCTCTGCTAGGAGGATGTGGAGGTTTCTCTTTAAAAACTAAAATTATATGACAAAAATAGCATGCTTCATTAAATAAAATGCTTGTGCATTATTGAACTTCCGAAAGTTAAATATAATTACAAAAATTCAGCAAAAAAGTTAATTATACTTACGGAAGACAATGGAGAGGAAGATGACACTGGTTATGGCTGCTACACTGTAGAAGAGTATACTGAGACCATGTTCAATATCATCATTATTACTTGAGTTTGGAACGATAAGTGGAGGAAGTAAGAACCCCAAAGCAATTCCGAACTGAAATAATCCAAGTATGTTATACACATATAAATATATTCTATAGTAAATGACAGTGTACAGGATTTCGGTTGACATTTCAGAATTACTTTCTGTGTATTTTTGTATTTCTATCTCATTTTATTTTTACAAAATTGAATTCACGTAAATACAATTCAAGAATACAATAAATTGAATTCATGTATCAGCGATTCTCTTAAAGTACAACATTATTTTTTTGTGTTTTCTTAAACAAGAAAACCCACTTTTAACTTTCATTGTTACATTAAATACCATAGAAAATGGTATTTATTGTAACAATGAAATTTAATGAATTTAATTTTATTTCTTTTACTTTATAATAGAAATATGTTAATAAAAAATTATTTAGTTCAGAACAAAAGTGCTCAGAATATCTGATTACAAAATTTTTTATTATAAATTTTTAATTAAAAATGGAAAACTCCTTATCAACATTTATTTAAAACTTTTACAATTCCTCAAAAAATGGGATAAATAAGCTGTTAATACTTATTAAATGCGTTCAGCTTAATTATTTTCTGAAGGAAAAGTAATGTTATAATTCAATAATTTTGAAACAGTTGGTGTTACAAATTATGTTTATTATAAAAGTTTTCTATAGTTTTACATCTTCTCTCTTTTCAAGTTATTGATTTAGGATAGTATAATTTTCCTCCGTACAAAATGTATCATAAAAAATTGTAGGGATTACACAATTAGGAAACAAGGAATTTTATTTGTGATGTATCAAATAAAACAAAATTAAAATTAATTTCTTAACTCAAACTACATGAGTTATTTAATCCAATTTGAATTCCGATGGTGTATAATTGCAAATTTTAAAATATGCACTTTTTATTATATACTAAAATATTAAGTTTAATTAGGTCTTCTTAAAATAACTTAATTAAATAATTTAAATTCATAACTGGTAAAAATTTCACAAAACTAGCCTTTTAAAAATAGCTTTTCTTCATTATATATATTTTTACGTCTTTCAGTGAGGGAATTTATATATTCCATATCTTTATAATCGCTGACAGTGAAACATTTTTGAAATAGATAAAACTATTAGATTTGACGTGACCAACATCTTTGCTACGTCGTATCTAAATTTAGTTAAACTCAATGTGCACTTTTTTTCTTCTTCACTTCCTGTTATGTCTACACCTCTACATTCCTTCGTCACTTTTCTCTTAAACAAATATTCCTATGAATAATTTTTTTTTAGCGAATAGCAATTTATACAAATAAATTTATACTGAATTGGTTGCTAAAACTTTTAATCTGTTTTTAAATTCCTTTATTTCCATTTTAGAATTCCTTTTACAAATTTTATTTCTTAAAAAACCCTTTTCATTTCAAACGCCTGAAAGTATTTGCAGCTGTCTGAAAGCACCTGCGATTCACCCGAACAATTGCAAGTGTTGGCAGAATAATAACGGCCCGGGAAGCACCTTTACAATGCAATTCGCTATTAAAAACAAGGTAGATAAAATGATGACGCTCCCTCGTTTATTTTTTGGTCTATTTTTCTGCCTATTGTGATAGTTACGAAAGTGGGAAGGGTGGCTGTGCTATTCCCAGTTAGTCATCCAGTCTGCGTTGGACATTTTCAAAGATCTATTTTGGTCTTCGAATCCCAGCTTGGGAAGTTTACTCAACGTGAATTACAGCTCGAGTCAACGCATTCGTTTACTTTCTTCTTGAGAGTTTTAATCTGGCAAACGGAGCAGTGTTACGAAAGAATCGAATCCCCAAATAATGGCTGCTTGGTATTGTGTTTCAAATAAATCAACCCTAATTTTAGATCTATTTCCCGTTGACTCATTAGTTGTGAAATAGTTTCTTAAACTAGAGTAAACGGAACAAATATTTATGACACGCATGCTTGTGGCTGTGAATAATTTTAATAGTAAACAGTGAATGAATGAGGGAGTGGGGTGACGAGGTTATTGCAATTATTAGACTCGTTTACTTTGAAATGTTCGCTGTTCTGTTTGAACTGAATCAATAATCAACTACATGTTTTAGTAATTAAATTTGAAATGAGTATTACTTAAAAATAAGAATTTGAAAAATTATTTAAAATATTTTATTATGAATTATCTTAATATTTTAGAAAATAGCAGAATATTAAAAAAAAAAAAATAATAAATAAGCGTGATATTTTTCATTTCTTTATTGTATCAACAATTATTAATTATAAATACTACAGAATATTACCCAGAAAAAAAATTTAATGATTAAAATTCTTTTCGGTATTTTTATTTCTTATAATATTTCTGCAAAATTTTTTTGTTATGTGAAATGGTAAACGAAGTGCCTATAAAATTGAGTTGTCACCTATGTTTCCTTAATCAAAGAATATACCCAATTTATCATACTTTTCTTAGAAAATGTACTTTTATTTTAAAACATATCTCGAAATATTGGCAAAACTATATTCTGGGATATAGCTTTGGGAAATCTTTTAACATCATATGAATTTAAATTGTTTAATTAAGTTATTTGATAAGCTTAAATTATTCACAGGAGGTTCACTGATATTACATATTTGTAAAACTTCTGGTTTGGATTGAGGCAGAGTATTTCTTTAAAATAATATATTTTACATCAAATTCCTCAAAATGAAGGGTTTATTATTGTATAAAAAGGGCTAGAATTTGTTTTTCAAAGTTGTGCTTGAAAAGTGTAGATGTGAGAAAAACAGAAATGCTGGCTTTCGGTAAGAATATCAAATTACTTACTAGAGAATAAACATTTTTATAAAGAAAGATTAAAGATAAACATTTTTATAAAGAAAGATTTAAGTCACATCATTTTAATATTTTAATGAAAGTAAATAGAATTATTTATTGAAAATAATTGCTGATAATTAAAAATAACTAATCTCGACTCAAATAAAAATGATAACTATATTCAAATACAATTGCAAAAGTGAATAGTCTTGTGATTATGTAACTTAATTTATAATCTAGAAGAATGTTTGATAGAAAATGAAAAATTTTATATGAAAGAATGTTGTACAACGTTGTTAAAGAAAAAAAAGCAATTAGGTGTGAAAACCTGCAATTTCAGTAGCTGAGTATAAATTTTAATGAGGCATTTAAAAAAAAAAAAAATCAATTGAATTTGTTCTTTAAATATTTCTTTTTTAATTTTGCAAATATGTAAAACGTACAGGAAATTTAAACTGGTACTGGCATCAATAGCTTTTATTGCTATTAGGGAAAAATCTCTAAAAATACCACCACTTTCAATATTAATAATTAATAAAACGATATAAAACTGCGTTTTATAAAATTTGATAACTCTATTGTTGACAGATATCTATGTAATAAAAAAAAGAATTCAAGGAAATATCCATTATTTTCAATTTTTCTTATCTTGAAATAAATAGAATTAATCACAAATTAATGGAACTGATTATTTTAAGGTTAAATAGTTAACCCGTGACTTAATTAATATTTTTGCTATTTTATGATAATAAAAAAAGATAAGTTTTTTTTAAATGAAATTGTGGAGTACAGTTAAGATAAATCTGATATTTAATCTTGATTGTAAATTTTATATTAAATTCGGGTTACTAATGAGTCTTACGAGTCTTTTTTAATACCATTCACCATTTTTTCCCCTTCATCAAAATAGTTTAATAATAAAGTATTAGCTCTATTGCAGAAACTAGTTAATTCGTTAAATACACGACTCTTAACCACGATGCAATTAATCAGATCAAGATCTGTAAGCTCATGACGTCAAACACATTTTTTTTTTTTTTAAATATGTGACTTAGGTCAAAAGAAATAATGCTATTTTACTTGAATGTCGTGTTTTCTTTTACTTCAAATTCCTTTTGTAATCTTTTACTTCTGAAAAGATTTTTTCCGGCTTTTGAAATCGATAAACTTGCGTCAAAAATTATTATATATGAAACATCGAAATATTTCTAATCAAAAGTACATTCATCTAAATCATTTGAAATAGCCATCATTGACAAACCATGTCTACATATCTATGAAAGTAGATGTCAATCATTTTTCGTAAAGAAAGATTACTAATTTAAAGAAGGCGAATTCACACTATGAAAACATCTATTCAATACAGTCTAGAATAAGCCTCTTCAAAAACTTTTCGATTCATAACATTAAACTTCTTCGTATGATCGCAGATACATGTGCTTGGAATGTACTGGAGCATGGTATGGCGCGTGACTTGAAGCACTCTGACAGAAAGTAAATCATCGAATCAATATTTAAATAATGCCCTAGAATTTACGATTTTGAAAAAACAATAATGCACTGCAATAAAAAATACGTGTTTTATTGAAATTTAATAAGATAAATACAATTGATTTAGATTCAAATATTTCAGTTAACATGTTATAAATTGTCAAAAACAAGAAAATTTTCATTTATTTGATAGTTTTATATAAATGAATATTATTTCTTTAACGAATGTAAAATATGATTTTTATTTTGTTTTTTATATTCTCAGGATAATTTTTTTATCAAAATTATATTATTTCTTCCATTTTCAAAAATATTTATTTTTCTGTAACAATGATTTGTGACTCCTAAAAACCTGGATTATAATAAAGAAACTAGAATTGAAAAAGTTTTAAAAATATATTGAAATTATTAGGCAAAAATATTTTATAGTATAACGTGACGTCTTTTATTTCCAAAATTCTTTACGGAAAGATTAAATAAATAATATAAGAATAAAATATTTCGGTTTTGACATTAAAAGAAAACTGGATTATTTTTATTTTTTGTACTTACAATTTTTTTAGCTAGTGATATAATTCCTTTAGAATTGCGTTTTATGAAAAATATGTTGAGAAAATTATCAAAGTTTCATATTATATATAATCATCTAATTGCTTTGTTTTTTAAATAATAAATAATTTCTTTTTCTGTTTAGTTTAAATCGAAAGGATAGTTTATATTGAGAAATTATGATTATTAATAATTATGAAAGTTGTAGATTATCATAAAGTTACTAATGCTATACAGAGTACTCAAGAATTATTGAACATCTTACAATAAAAAAACGGCTAATTTTTTATGTCACGTATTACTAACATAATTTCTAAATTTTTTTCATAGAATTGTTATTGTAATTGGAATATCACATCATATCTCTTAATAAATCAATAACCTCTCAGAGTGTGGAAGTCAAGAAATCGAAGGATATATATATATATAATAACATCATTTCTTGAAAAAATTGCGTGTATTACATTTTTGTACCACTCACTTGAAAATAAAGGAAGCATTAAAGATCAAATGCTGTCTAATACATGAAATGGAATATATTTCCCTTTAATATTTATCAATGCAAGTTAATCGAGACATAAGTATACATGATTTATTAAATTTATTTCCCTCTAATTTTTGCAACTTAATTCTGCAATATTACTTGATATATCCAATAACTCTCGGACAGTTTGTTTTTATAAATACATTGATATTCAAAATTAGGATAAATCAAAAAATAAAATTAAAACACTTTTAGTCGAGTAACTCCAGAACTACTGGACAGATTGTGAAAAGTTTAGGTTGGCATAATACAAAAAAATAACCATACGATAGTTATTGTACATAGACATGATCGTGTGTAAGAATCATTAGTGCCGGAATGTTTAAAACAGAGTTTAAAATATAGAACAAAAAATTGGTTAATAATGCAGTCCCCTCTTACAGTTATACATTGCTCACAATGTGAATTCATACTGGAAATCAACTGTTTATGATCCCTGCTATAGTTAGTAGGGTGAGTGCAACAACTGAATTTGTAATGCGGAGGTCAAGAAATCGTATATAAAGTACGTTATTTGTTGTAAAGTATGCAGTGTATTATATTTTTTACCACTTACTTCAAAATAAATGGAAAGATACTATTTAATAATATTCCGTCTGTACGCGAATTAAATATTAATTGCCCCATGTTTTCTGAACATAAACTATTACTAAAACAGGTGTATTTAAAGTATACCTAAGTACTTACTTGATTTCCAAAGACTCCTACAGCACAGGCTCGAGACACTTCTTGCGCACTGAACCACACTCCAGCCAGCTGCGATGGAATGCCCAATATAAAGACTTGAGAAGCAGCAACGATGCTTTGACCCACCATTGTGATAGCAAACCCATGCGGATTCAAACTGCAGCATTTTATCCAGGAACCTAGGGATACGACCACAATGTATAAAAAACAACTTTTCGCTGAATCAAACTGATGTTTTATTGATGTTAGTATACATTAGATATCTTTCAGTGAATACATTGCCTTAAATGTAAATATGCCTTCTTATAAAGTTTCAATGCATGGCTTTCTTCCACATAAAACGACAAATCCAGATAAAATTTAATTTGATAAAGGAATTCAATTCAAGATTCCCAAACTTCTTCGAAATTCACTAATTTGAATTTTTGAAAAGGAAAATTTCATTACTGTTGTAGGATAGGTAGTTGGGAATACTAGTATTAAATGAAAATACGGTTATTCTTAAATTTGTTATTTAGAACAAAAGAAAAACTTAAAATGAAATAAATAAAGTATTATAAGATGGAAAGATAACGTTCTTAATGACGTACTTGTTTTCAGGACTTTTAATTACAATTTTTTTTTTTTTTGATGCTACTGTGTCCAAAAAATAAGACCAGTGTTCAATTTAAATTTCCCGGGCATTTGGTATTTCATTTTTTTTTTTTTCTTTTTTAGATTGTTGGCACTGTCCTTGACATTTGTGAGAAATTTTACGTCAAAATATTCATTAGTGCTTGAGTTACGCTTGGTTTTGGGAGATGCTAAAACTGATTCCGGCGATTTTTGAAATGTCTCTTCAATCGACTCAAAAAGGTGTCCCTGAGTGGTCTTTTGAGTTTAGGGAATAGTCAGAAGTAGCGCGATGCTAAATCAGGTGAATGCGGTGGTTGTGGAACGATACGAGTTTCATATTTGGCGAAAAAGTCATGAAGAACCAATGCAGTGTGAGCTGGAGCATTCAGTCTTTTCGGTACCAATCAAGATTTGACGCGTTAGAGGCCCAATACAACTTTTAAAATGGAATTTTGAAATTCCAATATCATCAGCAAGGTCTCTAATTGTAAATCGACGGTTTGCAAGCACCAAATCTTTATTTTTTTGGACGTGAGCTTCGTCGGTTGAGGTTGATGGTCCACCAGAGGGCTCTTCGTCTTCATTACGTTCTCTGCCTTCTCTGAACTGTTTTTACCACTTCTAAACATTTCTTTTCGATGTTAGGAATTCTCACCGAATGCCTTCTGCACCATTCTATACGTTTTTTGCAAACAAAATTTAACACAAGTTCTTGCATAATTAATTCAGACATTTCAAAAAATCGGCGGAATCAGTTTTAGCATCTCACAAAACCAAGCGTAACTCAAGCACTAATGAATATTTTCACGTAAAATTTCACACAGATGTCAAGGACAGTGCCAACAACCGAAAAAAGAAAAAAAAAAGGAAATTCTATAAGCCGTGGAAATTTTAAAATGAAAACCGGTCTTACTTTTGGACACAGTATTATTGTGGTTTAATATTAGAAAGGTGAGCTCACATTTAGTTTTGCATCGACTCTGGTTCTTGACATTGACAGCCAACTTTTAAATTAATCGCAATTATTAGTAATTTTGATAATAGTTACAAAATTACTTACTTTTCATGGATCATAGTTTATTCCATGCAGTTTTAAGAATTTGTTCCCTTAAATATAGGCTAGATATATTTGTAGACTAGATCCCAAAACAGTGACTAAACAAAAATATCATACTCACTGGAAGATCTTAAAATATTTTTCCTCAAATGAAACTTTTATGTCTTAACAGAAAAACAATTTACCTTCTTTCAGGTCAAGTATCAGGGTATGTGATCTTAGATGAGATCATCAGATCTAATAATAATATTGTAAAAATAATAATCCAATTAACACACATTAATTGGTTGCTAATGTAACTGTAAGTGAACCCATGTTTTTGCTGTAAAATACATATTTGTAGTTTATATGAAAATTTGTACTGCATTTTCAATGTATTTAATACATTTATTAATGTTGACGGTATTACTATAAGATTTGCATAAATAAATCTTATGCAATTTTGTAGTAATATATAAAACTTATCCTTTTAGAATAACAATACAGCATAAAATCCTTTGAATAGATAACTGCAGTTATGAGAAGATAATATTTTACCGTGAAGTGACATATGCCTTCCCATATTCTCGTTGAAATCGGTATTAACGTATTGTGTAATGATGTTAAAAAAAAAATACGATATAATATGCAAGAAATTTTCCAAGATAAAATTTACATAATAAAACTTAATATAACTGTTTCAATAACATTTGTTTAAAAATAATTAATATAAAAAACATAACATTTTTTATGTATATTTATTAATAAATATAAATTATATTTGTTCCACTAACTCTATTTTTTGCTATGAATTTTAAACAAAAAATGTTACAAAAATGTAACAAAATGTGTTGCCCAAAACTTTAAAAAAAAATTTATTTATATTTATAAAATTTAAGTGGATTAATATATATATATATATATATATATATATATATATATATATATATATATATATATATATATATATATATATATAGAGAGAGAGAGAGAGAGAGAGAGATTTTTTAAAAAACAAGATGGTAGGAATCCAGGAGGTGAAAAAACAACAACAACAATATTGAAGGCCTTATACTTGTAAACATATACAAAATAGTCATATATTTTACCATTTAAAATTTAAATATTATTCAATAATAAGAAACACACTTAATAGACAATATTATTAATACATATATATAATTCTTATTTATTTAGGAAATGATGACGCTCTTACGCTCGTGCTGCCATCTCTTGGCCTACATTAGAAATATATGCGCTATATTATTTTTTTCTCATAGCAATTCCCTAATGAGGAACTGACTTTTCCGCTTTGGCACATACGAAGTCCCAAGTTTAAGACCATACTTCTAAAGAATGAAGAGTAACCTTTTTTTAAATAAAATTTTTGAAAAAAAAAATGCTTGAAAATCAAGTTAATCAAAAATATGTCATTTATTACATCATGAAATTTGACATTTAAACATTTGATCTTTTGAAAGGAGAAAAATACTTAAATACTTGCTATTAAATATACATAAATATAATAACTATTTGTCAGTTTAAATTAATAAAGCTAACTTTTTTAGCTTAATATTATGAATATTTTTATTATGTGTTAAAAACTTGTTATTTATAGAGAATAAAATGTCATAACAACTTTGACATTCCCTTACTTTTCTGAATATTATACAGTGAAAGTATCTCTTCTTGTTAAAAGGATAGCAAAATTAAAATTTTTGATGTCTAATGGCATATATGAAGGCATTTGACAGGAGAAATTGAGAAAATTGCACTGTGAATTTCTTT
The DNA here is from genome assembly GCA_021605095.1 of Caerostris extrusa. Lineage (NCBI taxonomy): Eukaryota > Metazoa > Arthropoda > Arachnida > Araneae > Araneidae > Caerostris > Caerostris extrusa. The sequence goes on along the minus strand of BPLR01007035.1, from coordinate 68,232 downwards.
TGCTTATGCTGCCACCTAAGATAGATTTCTACATATGATAAACTGTATAAATAACAATTATCAAAATAATCTGATTCATATGATAAACAAGAAATATGACAAATTGAAGAAGGTATTATAGTGAAAAATACATTCGAAATATGTAAGCTTTGCAGCCTATTATGATCGAAAAATTTATTCTATCATGAGTAATGAAGATATTTTAGAAATTTATATTATCTAACATTTAATTTATTTTTTAGGATCATATTAAATAACTGAAATAAATTTAAAGAATTTTATAAAGTTCAAACTTATTTCTTTCTATAATTACTCTAGTTTTTCTTCCTTTAGAAAAATGAAATTTGAATTTTACCATTTTAATTAAGAATCTAATTATGCATAAAAATGGTACTTTTTAAATAAAAACCCTTCCCAATGCAATCATTCTTTGATGCAAATTATCAAAGTAATTATATTTTTAGATGAATGTTGTTTCTGCTTCAATGTTATTTAAGCATGTTAAAGGAAAAAAAAAAAGACATTTTGTTAAATTGGGAGCCGGAATCACAGATATTTTTTGTGAAACTAATAAAAAAAAAGGAAAAATGAAATTTCTTTCAAATGCATACATAATTCAAATTTATGCAGCATTATTAAATAATAGAATTTAAAAGCAAATGAAATACTTTAATTCGCTAGTGCTGCCATCTATTGTAAAGAATTTAAACTGTAATCAGATCAATGTAATGTTTCGAAATGTAATGTTTCAACCTGTCATGTAATGTTTCGAAAGAACAGATCTATCCTCGATCACTAAAAAAAAAAACAGATAACATTACGCATAAGTTAATAATAAATATATTTTCTAGAATGATATTTTGAAACTTGTTTTTCTATACTGATGATTACATAACTAATATTTTCCAGTCGCCCTTTCGTTAGAGTTTATTAGAGTTCGCGAATATTTTATTTCAACAGGATGATTTTGTATAATAATTATTAATGTTTAAAGTAAATATTAATATTTCAAATTTAACGAAAAAGTATTTCACAGAGATAACAAAAATGTATTTTTCCATTTTGAATATTTCTAAATCTTAATATAATAACTTATATATTTCTTAAAAATTATATTTTATATGACATACTTTGTGTCTTAAATCTTTGATAACGAAAAATTCACAAAGACATTTCTAGCTTCAGCAACTACAATTTTCAAGAATTTTTGTAGAATTTAAAATTTATGTTACTGAAAAATACGACTTCAAAAATAAAAATTTATTTAGTTCTTAGTGATATTGTAATTTTACAAATTTCAGAATTCGAAATACAATTTTTAACGACTTAAATTTCCATTTGTGGGTAAATTAATGTAAAGGAAAATGCATTTATTTTATAAAACTAAATTTATTTGAAGAACTAAATAAACTGTATTATGTAAATATTGTCATCTGTTTATTATTTAATTATTTTTGTTATTTTATTTTTTCTAGATTTAATTTAATCTATGATTAAATAAAAGACATTTGATATAAATTTATCTATAAATTCATGTTGGAAATTAAAGATAAGAATATACTGTCCTTTTTAAGAGTTCCTTAAGAATATATTTGTTGAATATATATTTATTACATATATACATATTCCTTAAGAATATTTCCTTGGAAATATATTTGTTGCCTAACTAAGAAAATTTTACAAGAACAAATAAAATATTTAGAAATATTCTAATTAGATATCTATTCATACTTTATACCAGGGGTTCTTAATTTTTTTTTTTTTTATTCATCTGACAATTTTTACCAATAAAATGAAGACCACTTTCTCAGAATATTTTAAAAGCATACAATAAAATCAATGTAAATCAAATAATAATAACAATTAACAAGAAAATATAACAATTCATGTGCATTTTTGGCACATTACGAAGTATTTACTATCAAAATTTTATGATGATAAGGTAAATGCTGTGGTTATTTATCTTGAATTAGATAGTTATGTGATAAAGCTATTTGTTATTTTATCTGTTAATGGAATTAATTGTTACAATTTGCGTCACACATTCATCTGAAAACTGTTAGATTTAATTAGAGGTCAATAAAAATGAAGTATGATTTTTTTTTTTTCCTATAATCAAATGAATAGAACTAATCTGTAAAACGTTGAATGTAATGTCGATATAACTGTAAATGAAAAAATTAAGCTAGAATACAGATTCAAGCATAGCATTACTACTGTGTCCAAAAAGTAAGACCAATTTTCAATTTAAAATTCCCGGCTTATGGAATTTCAATATTTTTTTCTTTTTTTTAGGTTGCTGGCACTGTCCTTGACATTTGTAAGAAATTTGACGTCAAAATATTCATTAGTGTTTGAGTTACGCTTGGGTTTGTGAGACGCTAAAACAGATTTCGGCGATTTTTGAAATGTCTGAATTAATTGAGTAAAGAATCTGCATTAAATTTTGGGCCATTTTGGGCCTCAAACGCGTCAAATCTCGATTGGTTCCGAAAACACTGAATGCGCCAGCTCACACTGCATTGATTCTTCGTGACTTTTTCGCCAAAAATGAAACCCATATCGTTCCACAACCACTGTATTCACACCGTGCGACATCTGGCTATTCCCTAAACTCAAAAGATCACTCCGGGAACACCGTTTTGAGTCGATTGAAGAGATTCAATGAGAATCGCCGCTCGCTTTGAAGACCATCCCTGCCGATGACTTTTTAGCATGCATTGAGGATCGGAAAAAAAGTTGCCATAAGTGCATTGTGTACTTTGAAGGCGATGAAATAAATTTGGAAGAATAAATAAAGAGTTTTTGAAAAAAAAATTGGTCTTACTTTTTGGGCACAGTAGTAAGACAGACAGATTAAGCAGGAAATATTGTTTAAAATAAACTGTTAAGAAACACCAACTAAACGTTACATATAAACCTTTTATCCAAAAAACAGTTCAAATGTTCCATCCAAGGATGAGGGCAAAATGTGCCGTGAAGATATTTCTTTGTGATGTTTTGTTGGACAATAAGTAGAAATTTTGGTTTGAAGAAGAAGAAGTTAAAACATTCTTTTCTAACACAGATATTGAAGAAATAGCCCATGCTTGAGCGTAATTCCATAAAATTGTTAAATAGGATTCACGATCTTGTAACGCACTCATCAATATAATTAATGTTCGTTACTTTCTATTAACGCTGCTTTTGAAATAAGTTTCAAACCTTTCATTTAACTCATTAAAGAAATAGGAAAATTGATTTTACAATAAATAAAAATTTTATTAATTTATTTATATATTTATCAAGGAATATATATATATATATTTTTGGAAGCCAAAAGTAATATTTCCTTCTGAACCCCTGATCTAAGAATTTCTGTGCTTATATATTTAGATATATGTAAAAGGCACTGATAATATTTAGCAACTGTTTTCTAGCTACATCATAAAAGTGCTTTTTCTACCTCATTGTTTTCCAGAAAGAATAAGTGCAAAAATACTGATACCATACTTTAAAATCCACGGAATTAATAAAGTATAGGGAAAATCAAAATAAGCCATACAAGACTTCCAATAACTAGGGAAATAAGAATCGCCGATTACAATATTATTACAATATTTTTTGATATTTCAACCAGAGCTTCTATATTCAAAATGTTCATGCTTATATGTAATGCAGTTTCGGTTTGTGAGATGGTGCCAACCTTTCTGAACAGGAACATAACAACTGAAATATAGTAACTAGTAATTTTGTAGAAAAAATAATTATAATTAAATATCATTAATAAATATATTAGGAATAAGATAAACTTCAATTTTGGTTCAGCTTTTTATCCCTACCAATAATTCTGAGATACTACTATTTCACTTTTGTATCGGTTAATATAATGTGAATTATGCTTAAATTTAAAATTCGTATAGTTCTAGAATAATGAGAAACACTTCTAAAATAATAAATTATGAAAATAATAGGGTAAAAAGTAAGAAATATCTAAGAAAGCAAATTATAATATTCATTCAGTTGTTATGGCTGATTCAGTTCAAAAGTACTTTTATTTCCAGAAAATGCCATGTTAAGCAATACTATATTTCACATTTGAAGATTATTTTTAACTACTATATGTTGCTGAATAAGTCAGTGATAAAATCAGACTATCTACTTGCAACTCAGTTTCTATTTTAGTCTTTATATTACAGTTATTATTGAAACATGAGAGAAAGTTGTATGTCTGTAATCGAACTTTAACCCTGAGTTCATGCGGATATTAAACTTCCGACTAGTAGGATATTCTTTTCCGAGTAATCACAAATGTGTCGCCAACTGATAACTTAGTATCTTTAGTGTTTACTTGAAAATAAACGAAATTTTTATTTTTAGTAAAGTATGTAGTACAATAAAATAGCAGATAATATATTAGAGTAGGTGCTAGGTCAGTATTTTTCAAACTTCTTGAAATGAGGGCGCCTTAAAAAATACTACAAACAATTGTAATGGCACTATATATAAATTGCTGAAAAGCATGTTATAATAATTAAGTCAAATATTACAGAAAAACATAGCGTGACAAATAGAAAACGAAAAAAATAAAACGAAATGTACCTTAAGTTTATTTAAGCTTATATTTATGGCAAACATGAGCCTAATGAATCCTAGCGATTTCTTTAATGTTTGCCCATATAATTGAAAAGCAAACTCTCATTTCCTCGTCAATATATTGAAGATTTCCTCTCATTTACACTTAATTGTGGTGAGGATAGAAAATCCTAATTTACATAAATTTAGTGCGGAAAATCGTAGTAAATTGTTTAAACAGTTTTTATATATTGATACATATTCTTCTCTCAAATCCAAAAGGTTTCAAGAGATAATATCCTATGTCTAATCACCAACCCACGATCAGTGGATATAGCTCCCAGTTCTTTTTCTACTGTCAAGAGTAGTAGAAAAAGTTGATCTTTTAACGGTTGAAGTTGATAACAGTTTATTTTTTAACAGTTAAATTTAGAACAGTTGATTTTTTAAATCAAAATCACTTGAATTTTCCATGAACAGGTTTCTAATCTAATCGTATAGTCCAATGTTAAGTGATGAAAAATAAGAATTAAATTTTTTTTTTTTTTCCTAAATTTGTTAAATGCTCAATACTTAGTGAAAATGTTTCATTTCTGCAAGTGTTACTTACCAAAGGAAATATTTTCAAATTATTCGTTATTCCAAAAGACTGATCTAAAATGTGACTTTATTTTTTTTTTTTTTCTATCAGTTCTGAGACACTTAATAAGTAGAGATTTCAGCTTGATCAGAAAAAGTCATACTTTAAAAAAAAGAATTTACCGTTTTGGTTTGCTATTCAGACAATCTCTTGAAAAAAAAACATACAATTTATTTTGTAAATTAGGTGAATAGTTTTAAGATTTTTAATCAATTCCCTGGAAAGTAATGATTTGCTAGTCATTTTACATTCACGCACTAAACATGGCGAAGGATGATCTTTTCCGGTCCAAGTGAAATCAAAGCTTAAATAGCTTTCATTATATTTGCGAGTAGGCTCGATCTTCTTACTTGCATTAAACTTTTACACACTTCCAGAATAGGATTGTTCAAAATCTAGCTTCTTTTGATCCATTTTATACTTATCTGAAAATAAGTAATATGCACACAACATCCACTTCCAACACTTTCAAAATAATATACACAACAAGAATACCACATCCTCTACCACTGCCTCACAGCTATATATTCATATGGTCAACTCCACAGACTATTACTTACAGGTTACACAGTCTCAAAGACTGAAATGGATTTTTTTAAATTTAAAATCCCGTAAATGCTAGTGCTCCTAGTATTGAACCATGGAAGTTACACCTTCTAGTTTCTTTTTGGTGGATCATCATAATTTGGATAATTTTTATGCTAAGAAAGAAGAATAAAAAAGTAACTAGAAAGTAAACCAAACCAAAAACAGCTTTCATTAGTTGTGTTGTAAGGAAAGCTGTTTTTGTACGAGAAAAACTGACAAGAAAAGTGTAATTATATTTATTTTTATATCTGGACATAAACAATACCACAGAATCTGAGAATCTCTGTGCTAGATAGATAAAAATGCTATCACTTGGAAATTCATGAACATTCGCAATCCTTTATGCAAGCATGACATTATGTTATTGATAATACATGATACCTTTTAATAATAATCATTATCAATATTTTATTACTTCCTAATAAGAAATTTTAAGAGTTAAATTAAAGCATCTTAAATTTGTAAATTTTCGTTAAAATACACAATATTAACTCACAATTATTCCAACTCTTTTCAATCCAAAGAATTTTTAAAAGTCCTTGATAATTTAAACTTTAAACTAATGAAAAAACAAATGTTGATGTGAGCATAGATTTGAAAGTACGCATTATGTTTGAAAATTTTTTATTGCACCTAAAAAAAGTTTATCTTATTTTTTTTACTACATTTCCTTTCTTATTGCTTTCTTTTGATTATTCTGCTTGTATTTTACAATAATTTTATATTTTATCCCTCATTTAGGGAATAAATTTGAAATGAAAAGCGATCACGATGAATGTTATATAAAAGCTAAGAAATTTAGCATCTTCGAAATGAATAAATAAAATTATTGGACAATTTTTTTATCTCTTTTATGCTTTTTAATGCCAGTCCATCATGAATTCACAGAGCTTGTTTTGTGAACTTCTTTACAATAGGACTACCCAATTCAATGCATCATTGTTGGTACCTGGTGTTACAGCAATAAGAATAGCCTTAAAAATGGTGATGTAAATGTTGTGTAACGATTTTATGAAACCTTAATTTAAACATACAAAATCCATTAAATCTCTGCGGAGACTATATGACTGAAGATTGTTGATCTTTCTACTTCCTTCTTATAAAAACGCTAATTTTTATCGGCTTTATCTTTTGATGTTTTAGCTAAAGTGGTATGCGCCCACTAACAGCTGGAAACGTAAGATAAATCTTAATGCCATCACAAGCGCAGATGTATACATAAATCAGAGCTAACAATCTCTTTGATCGCCATTTAAGAACCAAAGGCATTTTCTCATTTGAATAAAATGTTATCGTCCTATTCGTATCTCCAGTAATGTAAAATAAAAAGTTATGCTCCATATTTAAATTCTGCTGCTTTACTTTGTAAATTATCGGTATGCATATCACATTTTAAAGTTAACAAAAGAAATTTAGATGCAGTAGTAGATATAATAATTACAAATCGATAGTAATTGATATTCTATGGTAATAATTCAAACTATGGGATGGCAACCCTGTATCATTAGTAAAAACAAAAACATTTTTTTGATGAAGACAAGATATAATTATTTTGAATTATATTTGAATTATAATTATTTCTCCTTTACTAACAAAAACTTAAATCAGAAACAAGGCTAATTGTGCAGATACATTTTTAATAGCTGCATACATGTAGTTTAAAACTATTATTTATGTTTATTCAATTTATTATTTAGTTAGAGCAATTGAAAGATTATCTTTTAATACTTCATTAAAATTAATTCATTCATTTCTTTTTATAACATTTTCATTTGGCAAGGATTTTCGAGTTACGAGGTCATTTTTGATGTAATACCAAGTTTCAGAAAACTTAGTTCTCAAAATCAAGACAGTAATTATACTGAATTTTGGCATTTAAATGATTATTTTTTCATAGAGAAATGATTTTTTTTTTTTTTTTTTTTTTTTTTTTTGCCTAGAGTGCTCAGACTGCAGTGGGAGTTTTTATGACATTTCCCCTATACGGTACAGAAATGAGGAACAATTAACCCTTAAATGTCCTTCCTAAAAGTGACGGATTTCTTTTCCGTTCGTTTGAGATAATGAATATTTGTTTGGAATGTTATGTAAAACGCAAAATCCCTGATATGCAAAAAATTAAATAATGATATACAAGGAAGGAGTTTTGAACATAAAGGGAGAAAAAAGGAAATTACATGGAGTTTAAAAATAATTTAAGAGTATGTTTAAAACTTTTCACTGCCATTTTTCTATAAAAATTACCAGAAATATATGTCATGGTCACGCATGCTTTTCCTCATGATCTGAATAACAAAAGATAATTACTTGTACATTATTTTTTATTCAGGACTTGCTCTGTGAAATATTCTTTAATCTCCTGCAATCTACAAAAATGTCTTTATTTCATTTCATGCGAGTAGAATCATACATTTATTATAAATTTTTATCTCTAACTGTTGATAACTCGCCATCATAAAATTTTATCTTACACAAGTAATTTTGTTAATATATATATATATTGAATGTCATTTCTTATTACTAAATTAAGAATTTAATAATAATTAAGAATTTTAAGTCGTGAAAACAAATGTTGTCCATTCTATTTGTTACATACAAAATGAATGTAGTTTATAAATTTAAAGCATGCTCTGTTTTGATAGGTTTTTTAGATAAGGTATTTTTGGAACAAATCGCATTTTTTGTAATTATTAAAATATGGCAATATCAGCCAAGATAGTAAAATGCTTTCATATTTTATTTTATTTTCACTAATATTTATTCAATAACATGAAGTTACTCATTTGTTTTATATTTTCACAATTCAAATTATATTAATAAGGGAAAAATAATTAATATAGTTAATTTAATTACTCAACAATTATGAAGTTTGTAATTTTTAAATAACATTTTGTGTTAAGCTTACCCTCTAATGTTGTTACAAAACATATTTCAAAATTCATATGACTTAAAGAAAGCACTTTGGAAATAATAAATAATGCAATTTTCATTGTAAAATAAAATCTGTTAAAGAAACAATTGCTGATTCATACGTAACATTTCACAATTTTGCACTGTTGGTCTTGAAAGATGATTAAAAAATTCCAAAATACTAGAAGATACGAAAAATTACTAAGGAATATATCACGAACTTAATTATACGTTTTCTACATAATTAGATGGGGCATTCATAACATAATTTTTGACAAGCCAATTTGCGAAAGAGAAAAAAATTCAGCAAATAAGAAAAAAAAAAAAATGCTGTAATGATTTATAAAACGATGGTTTAAAAAAGAAATAAATTTGTTTCAGATTATGAACGCATCTTGGGAATTTATGACACAAATTATGAATAAAATTATATAGATGCATTTAAGGTAATTTTCTTTATGAAAAAAAAATAATGACTAGATATTCAAATTATTAAAACGTTAACAGATTAGTGGCGTTATGCAAATAAGAAATCTCTTAAGTGAAATGTGCATTAATTGATTGAGTGCTACTGTGGAATTTTAAATAAAGTCAACAACTGTTTGATTATTTTCGCTTTCTTAGAGAACATTTAGCTCTCATTAACCCAAAAAAGAATAATAAATCCTTATGTATCTTAAATTCGTGTCTGAGATCATAACTATCAAAAATCTACCCAATACTGAATTTAAATCTAAGATGATCATCAAGCTATTTATTAAAATTGACGTTTAGCTCTTTTCATTCATTTGAAAATAAGTTTGTAAATTATAACTGAATTATTTATTTTTGTGGTATGAATTAAGTTTCTAAAGTTTCTCTAGAATTCATTAGTTTTCACTTTATAATATATTTCTCCGTAAAATTAGGATATTAGAAATACTATTCTCTGATATATATATGTATATAATTTACAAAAGAAGTCAACCCATGATTTCATCTTCTCTTAGAAAAGTGTTAAATTAAATCAAATCCTTAATTTCAACAAAATTGAAGAATATCGAAAGAAAATCCATTCATTTAATATTTATTGAATTGAAGAGCTAAGGTTCTCATTTGCTTTTAAATCAACTAAAAAGTTGTAGAAAAAAAGTTATGAAGATAGCATTTGCAGCATATGTAGCATTTGCATCCACGTCTTAAAAAAACATTCTGCCTAAGTACAGCTATCTTTAACACATTTTTTTCCAAAATTGTACTACCACTTTCGAATGAAATGGCTTATATTATCTAAATGATATTTTATCCTATCATTTCACTATTATTCTTTTCATCCAGAATATATAATTTAATTGAGCACTGATAAGAACTGCTGTACAAAATTATGCGCATTGTCAACTTCGTGGCTGTCAATGAACACACCGAGTAGGACACATTCAAAATAATAATCAGAAAAATGACGCAATAAAATGAAACGAATTAAATTACTTTACTACCAACTGCGGGAATAAATTGTATCTTTTCTTTCATCAACATAAGAAAAACAACACTCGTAACAAATGGAAAGGAATATATTTTAACTTTTTAACCATTTAGAAATAAACTAAATAAAGGTTATTGAATTCGGACATATTCAGATATTTCGTATTTAATATTCGAGAAACAATGACTGATTAATCTTCTTGATCTTAATAATTTTCAGCCTCGAATTTCTAAAAGTCAATCCCTTTTAGGACGATTTGCTAACCAAAAATCAGATCAGATCCGATACAGTCAGAATGCAATGCAATTAAATACTAAATTATTTAACTATTGGAAATATTTAATAGAATAAAATTTTTTAATAAATTAACTGAAAGTTAATCTGATAGTTTATTTAAATTAAATTGATTAATAAACTTAAATTTTTATGAACTTTTTGAATCATTAAATATAAAGTGAAGTGAAAAAATAGGTCAAAAGCAGTTTGAAATAATATTAGCTGCTAAGTAAGATAAAAAATAAAAATTCTATAAATTTTTACGGCCTTACTATTAAATGTGGTTAAATGTAATGTGGTCTAGCCTGTTATTTATTTTTAATAGTATTGGTCGTATTAAAAATAAACAACAGGCTAGACCAGATTACACACGAATTATTCTAGATAATTAAGTATTTTAGGAATTCTCCGTTTAATTTGTTCATAGCTATCAAAATGAAAAGATGTATGAAAAAAAAAAATTGTGTTTAAAAAGGTTTTAAAATTGTTTTTATTAATTTTCTATCTGTCACTGAATTTGGGAAAAAAATAAATAAATAAACGATCGACATAACGATAATTTCAAATAACTAATGGTAAAGGAATTATTAGTTAGTTTCAAATAACTAACGCTAATTCGTCTATATTTAAATAAAAGCTACTCTCACTTCCATTATTAGAAGCATTAAAGAATGCCCTTATGTAAGCGTTTCCGTGCTGAATAAGTCCGGAAATGATTAGATAAACATTCTTTTTTTCTGTCTTTGTCGCTGATAAAACAAAAGCACCAATGTTCCTCAAAGATATTCAATTATATTTAAAAATCTTTAATTATATTCAAATATCAATTAAGGATAAATTCATATTAAAAGCAAGATTCCTAGCTTTAGAAAATATCTGAAAAATGAAGCAGTGTTAGTGAATTTTAAGAGAGTAAAAAAAAAAAAAAAAAAAAAAAAAAAAAATTATGTGCCTGAATGATAAATTAACAAGCATAATTACCGACTAGTTTTAATAATAAAACATTCTTTTGTTTTTTTTTTTTTCGCTTGAAATTGATTCAAACTCCGCTGATATTTGAAAATTTTAAATAATCATTAATCAAATAGCTGTCAAGAGCAAATAAATAAAAATATGACTAATAAAAGACATCGCTGCAATACTTTGATAAGATAACGTTGGACTTGATAAGGAATTGAAAACTAAAACGCCTTTTTTTTCAATCGACAGAAAAGAATCTTTTACACTGATTTAAGAAAAGAGAACAAGTATCAGATTGAAGTTGCAAAAGTCATCAGTTAAGATTCATTTATGCTCGACGTTGTCAAGATATTTTTGAAAGTGGAACGATTTACGTCGTTTAAGCCTTTAAAGTTTCCTTGCTAAATTTTTACAAGTTTATTTGTTAGTTAAAAGAACGAATGAACCTGGAAATATTTATAAGGCAATTTTTATATTTAATAGAAATATATAAAAACCTCAAAATAAAAATTATTTGATTTTGATGGAAGTAAAATAAAAATATTCACTTCCATGAAATTGCCTAACTCATTAATTTTCTTCCATGAAATTAACTGTTTAACTGATGATTTTCTTATTAATATTCAATTGGAATTCTTGTATGGAATTAACTATTAAACTGATGATAATCTTCCTAATAACCTTGATCTTCTTCAAAGGAATTAAATTTTTTTAAATCCACATTGAAAAAAAAATTATCCACTATTTCTTTCACAAAGTATTTACATCGTTTTTACTCACTGATTAACTCGTGATATACACACTTATTTACATTTTTGAAATTCCTTATTCCATGTTATTCAAGAAGAAAATAGGAAGGCTAATAATTTAAAGAACAAAGACTGTTTTTATAAGAAAGATGCTTCCAGTGCGTGTGCTACATAAACATATATGTTTATAGAGTAATGTTTAATATGTTAAATGAAAAACTGGGCATTCACTAAGATTTTTTTTCTTTTACTGTTAATGTTTCATAAGTTTCTATTGTTTGAGAAAAATATCTCAATGAATAAAGAATAAAATATTCACTGCAGGGTAATTTCGTTGCTACTTTTGTCACTGAAGGAGGTGATTTACAGCATCAGTCATTCACGCTTTCTTATATTTCTGGGTAAAGGTGGATTTTCCGTTTTTACGCCTTCTATTTCAAAGGATTTTAAAGTGTTTTTTAATTATTGATTCATCTGCTATTTGCATCTGCAACAGTTTCCTGTAAATATTTAGTAAGTAAGCGTATTAAATTAAATATTTTCAGTAAGTTTCAGTTTTCAGTTTTAAATTAAAAATTAAATGCGTTAATCTCTTCTAAAAAAATACATATATTTTTATTTTCAAATCTTTCTTGTAATTTCAGTTAACATAAAGCAAAAACTTTTCTGTTTTAAAATCACATCACAAAATGAGAAGTGCTTTGATAATAAGTTAACGAAAACGGAGAATCTCTTAAATATTTACAGAAAACTTCTGCACAGGAAAATAGCAGATAATTAATTATAATTAAATATCTGCTAATTAATTAATTAATAATTAAAAACCACTTTAAAATCCTTTGAACTAGAAGGCGTAAAAACAGAACATCCACCTGTCTTTACCCAGAAAAATAAGAAAGCGTGAATAACTAATGCTGTAAATCACCTCCTCAGTGACAAAGGTTAAAAGTAGCAACAAAATCCCCCCTGCAATTCTTTCACTTAAATATAGCCAGTGAGGAACAAATACGAAGTAGAAAAAAAAAAGCCAAGGAGTGTACTCACCTAAACACGTGCCAAAAGAGCCGAGGAGCACAGCAAACCTCAGTCCTCTCTTCTCCAAAATCCAGTTGGCTGGCACTATGAGAGGGATGTAGAAGATCATGTAGACCATGGATGTCCAGCTGACAGCAAATTCTTGGACTTGGTAGTAATTGCTAACGATGTTAGAGATGATGGAGTACTCGATCCATTGAAAGGCGCTCGACATTGAATAGGTGACGAAAAGAAAGAGCATCAGGAATCGGGATCGATAGAGACGAGTATGCTCCTCCATTTTGGTTTCCATGGTGTCGCTTGTCGCCTGGAAATAAGGGAACAAAAGCATGGGGTAAGATGTTGCGTCACTGGAAACTACTGCGAAATTGTGTTACGGAATGATTGGGGAGGGAGGGAATACCCATGTCCAAATCGTGTGACCTTTTATAAAGGAGGAGGATAGGGTGCTGCGGGGGAACGATAGGTAGCCACCTATCGGAGGTATTGATATTTTCTCATGGATTAAAGAGAAGTTTGGATTTTTTCCCTTTCTTTTTTTTTTTTATGTTCAAAGAATTTTCAAATAAAAATAATGCTTCATTATATTAAAAAATTGTTATAGAAATATTAACATTAATTTTTAGATCACGGGTGTCCGAATTTGTAACATTCTTAGTTACTGTTAAATGTGACTAATTTAACGATAGATGTTAATCAAATAAGATAGTGAACATTTAAAATTTAAGATATCCACCCGAATAAACAGAAATATTATTATAATCGTTGACTTCTTTTCAAGTATTGTTTTAATTATTTAGTTATTCAAAATGTTTAAATCACTTAAATAAGAAACGTCTTCGAAAATAAAAAGAGATGCAATTGGATATTCAAATAAATAAATAAATATAAACATTAAATTTATTTATTTAAGTAACTAGAGTTTTTAAAAATTAAATGTAGTGAGTACATAAAAATATTTATGTCTTAAAGAAATTATATGTCTTACGTGTGTCTTACAATTTTATGTCTTACGTGGCATAACATAATTCGTCGTGGTTGAACAACCCTATTTCAGACCATCAAAGTCATTTTTACTACTGGGATCTTTGGACAACTACTGCCAGGAGCTCCTTCAATTTACGGCTCCAAAATCGAATGGATCTCATAATACTATCCAGTAATTATTTTACTGCCAAAATAAATATTAAAACCCATTTGATTACCATTTTTACTTCGTTGCTGAAATTTTTTTTATTTTTAGCATACTGTACTATTTCTATAAATATGAAACAAAATAAATATTATTTGTTAGTTTTTCTTCATTCTAAATTCGTTTCCTTTTTTTTGAAGAAGTATTAATCACTAAATGTATCTTGGAATATATATAGCAGATACAAAATATTGCGTGCATTTGATATTCAAGTTCTTTGACTGAAACCCATCATCAGAAATGTATACTTTCAATATGTTTAAAAACGTTAAGACTTTTTTTAGAATTGGATAAAAACAATAAACGAAACAAATGTCAAAACCACATAATTCTTCTTATTATTATCAACTTAAAACGATAAAAACAACAATAAATGAAACATTTCATAAAAATTAATATTTAAATTATTCTCACCAAAAATCAGCATTAATGTTGAAGAAAAAAAAACCACTAATTGCTATCCTTGAAATACGATTATATAGCAGATAGAAAGTTAAATTGCAGCTTTTCAAATATAATTATCAACAGATGTTCCTTGACCTGGTTTTGTAAATGTAATAGATGTACAAAACACTGAATACTTTAAAAAGGCAATGAAATAACCATCTGTTCACGCTTGAATTACAAAAGATTTAATTGCATCATCAATTTTTAATTGGTGAATAAAAGTCGTTGCCAAATAGCTGGATAAATAAGATAATTATTTGAGGCCCGATATTAGTGCTACCAACTTTCATAACTTTGTAGTTTATTACTTTCTGAGCAAATTTCACAACTTAGAAAGAAACAATGAGGAAATCAGTTGAAAATTTTTCATAAATATTTTGGTATTTTAAAAAATTTCAATCGCAAAATTCTATCAATATTTTATCTTGGTTACCAAAATTTTTAAATTACTTCTAGAAAAAGTTCTAGAATGTTTCAGTTATCGAAATCTTATCTTCTTCAACGAATATTGTTTATTCTTATTCCCAAAAAGTAATAAACTTTAACTGCACTTCATTTGTTAAATTTAATTACCACATTAGTATAATCTCATTTTACGGTTAAAATACATAATTTCTAATTGATATAAAAACACTTTTATAATATCTGGTTACCGTTATAATATATTTCATGCTGAAATAATTTATAGAATAAGTGTTACATTAGCTTTAATTAAAGACAAGATTTACAAGTATACCTAACAAACTTTACATGAATATAAAAATGAGTCAGATCATAATGAAAAATTAATAATTTAGTATAGCTAGCACTCTGGCGCTCGGTACCACAAGTTTCGGCTTCGAGTCCCGGCAATGTATGGATGTTTGTAGTAGTTTGGAATCCACTTTAAACTGTACGTCCCGGTCTAATAAGATCGTAGAACGTTGTGGGGTAGTGTTACTAGCGTCCGTAGCATATCTTCAAGCTACACGTGCCCCGTGCTAAATCAGTAACAGCGTTCGTCGGTACAGACCACTTGGGCTGCTTATAGGGAAATGGTCAATAGACCCAGTCCTCGACGTAATTAAAATATATATGTAGACTTTTCTCTCAGTCTAACAAATTTTTAACGACAGAGGGAGGCAATCTAGGGGTGTATTTCAAAGCGACATAAAGAAGCGTTGGTTTTCTCTCAACAACATATATTTAATGAATATATTTACAGAAAGTATGGATACATTCACAACCATTTTCTGCCGCTGCTTAACGCAGCGTCTCCCATGTCCGTTAGCTTTCTCCTCTCGCGCCAAACTACGGGGTTTTTCCCTTCTTCCAGGGCCAGAGCTCAAGGTCCAATACTGCTACTACATGGCAAAAGGTTGGTGTGAAAGGCACATAGTCCGTGATGTGTTTCCATCTGGTGTTTAGTAGGCAAACAAATCCTACATAATATATATATATATATATATATATATATATATTAATACATGGTTTTGTTTTACGAGAAAAGAAAAACGTTTATCCGTAAAATTAACTATCTGATCCTTGTTTTCAACAAGATGAATTTATGTCATTTGATATTATTAAAACTTTCCAACCATTTCAGGGGAAAAAGGAATGAAAAAGAGCAGCACTGAATGCTTGCCACATTTTACTTTTAAAATTAATTCTCTGAACTGTACTATGAAAATTAAGCAGTTCATTTTAATTTTGATAGTTTGATTGAATATTTAAAGATGAACAAGGATTACTAAAGAATAAGGACTAGAAGATTATAGAAGAATTTATTACTACTAGTGTGAATAAACAATTAATAAACATTTGAAAATAGCGTTTAGTCAGATTATTACAATTTCTCTTTATTAATCGGAAGTAAAATGTCTAAGAAGGATTTACGAGCGTAGAACATCAGAAAAAAACAGTCTATTGCCTATCTATTTATGGTGATAACATAGATTTTTTTTTTTTCAAATAGATTTTCAGCTTTTTATACATTAATTAACAAAGAAAATATGTTAATATTTCTTATGAGAAATAATGTTGTCACGGTGGTATTTATGTTTATAGTTGACGTAATAAAACACGGAAGTAATGAAGAAAAACACAAGAACTTCTCTTGAAGCAACGTTTATCTATGAAGTAATACTGTAGAAGTAGATTACCATTCTTCAGAATTAATTAACTTTAATAATGATTTACGTTGCTGACGCTTTCATTCGCGAATATTTTATTTTATTCCATGATTTTTATCAACGAAACAATTGCCTATTAATTTTCTTGGCATTCCTTCTATTAGCTGTCATTGCTTTATCAAGAAAACTATTTCTTTGTACAATTAAATTTACTTAGTGTTAGAGCTTTATTAAGCATTTTTATTAATTCCATCGATATAAAGGAATATATTTTCCATGAATAAGTGATGATGTTACGAATAAATGATTTGAAAACGGAAATAAGTCATTTACAAATTTATATGTAAAGTTCACATATTAATTAATGAGTGGATAACAGACCCTCTTGAAATTATTTATCACAGATCTATATAAGTCAATAGTAGTATTTTATAAAAACACAAAAATGATTGCATTTGATTCAAACGATACATAATTTGATCTTAATCATTAAGGATAGATAACTATATATGTGCTTTTATATTGATAGTATAACCAACTTATTATGTATATTTTGATACTAATTAATTATATAGATATTATTTTTTAAAAATAGTAAATATATGTTTAATACACTTCTTTTCATCAAAAATCGGATTTAAATGAAAAACGTCTAATACTACAAAATTAAAGTGTTTTAAAGTGATATTTTCCGTACAGAAAAAGCTTTGTCAGAAAATAAAATGTCTGTAAGTGGAGTCTTATATGGAGAATCTTCCATATAAGTAATCTATATATGGAAGATTTTTGATGTTTCTTAGACGGCAAAACTATTCAAGTAATAAAAAAACAACGGATAAAGCTATTACAGCTTTGGATATACAAATTTTTTAAACAAGTTTTTTTATATTTGAATTTATTTAATACAGATAAAGCATTGTACTTTACTTATAGATTCACGTACTAAAAATTGAGTGAGTTATCACTGTCGTCGTACACACCCCTCTAAATACTTCGTAACATACGCTTTTAAGTGGATTTATTTCCTTTGCTTAATAAATATTATAAAGCCATTTTATCTTTTTGACTATTAATACAGTATATCCTGTACAGTTCTATCATCTGTACTCATTCTTTGTCCTTCATTAATATGGGTTTCAATTAGTAGAATAGTGTATTATACTGATTACCACTCATTGATACTTTCAAACTTCAATGTCGTAATGCCATTCGCGTTTATCCAGACAGACACTGGTGTAAAAAATAATTCAGTCAATTTCCTTGTTGAATTATGCAGACACTCTGTCGGGAAATGTGTTTCCTACCTTACCTTATTGACGCCGACTTGTTATGTCTGCATTATTTTAATTGTTGTGGGTTATGCGATATAACTATCGATTCCGGTTTTCTACTTGTATTTTTCTATAAAAAAGGACTCCAAGAAATCATATTTTCCTTCTATGAGTTTATCACTAGTAATTTTCTGTCTGCACGAATTGCAAGCGACGTTGACGAAGCGAGATGTATGTGTAATTTTAAATTTTAGAGGCAAAAAACCTAATTTTCCAGTTTTCATAGTAAGAAATTACTCAGTATCTGACCAATATAATCGAGAATATTCAAATGTAAAAAAATGTTTTTATATATTTCTTTCTCCCTAGACTTACTTAATTATAAACAAATGAAATATTTAGATGTTTGGTTAATATCATAACAAAACATGAAAAACAGATTAAATTTGGGTGACAATTTAACAACATAAGATTTGAAATTATTTTTCAGACATTAAAAAAGGGATGAACTATTATTTTATGAATATAATCATTGCGTAATTATGAAAAATATTAACCAGTAAATTTTGAACAATGTAACTTTCGGTAACATGCATCTTAAATGAGGACTAATAATTTTCTTTATACTCTCATTAAATTTATTTCGTGGGGGAAAAATTGAATGAACTTGAAAAGTTCCATTAAAGACTAAAAGATTTTGTATTTCATTATTGCAGCTTTTAATAAAAATATTTGCTGTATTTGAGAAAAAAAATACTTTTAAATACATAAAATATATATTTAATACTATAACAATATATTAAAATATATAATAAATTATAAAAAACAATATATATAAAATATATAATAAATTATATAAAATATATAATTTTTTTTATGTATGGATCCTCTTTTTGTAATGTTAATTTTATAAAGATTCTCGAAGATTTGATAAAATTTTAGAGAAACAAACATATCTAGTTCGATTACTTTTAAAAGGATTGCTTTAATGGAATAAAGGTAGTCACACAAAAACTGCTCCTTTTGACTCACCTGGAATAAACGTTGGTTATTTGAATTGCAGCCAACCATTTTAATCTTTTGGCTAATGTTGAATACTCTCTCATTATCATTAATTAGACTATCATCCTTAAAATTATATCTTGTCTTTGAGACAGGAGAAGCAATTTTGACACCCTGACTTTTTCTCCCTTTACCATTAGTCATCCAAAAATGTGAGGCAATAATTTTATACGCGTCATTTTTATCATCTTAAAAACATTTTTCTTTCTAATGAACTATTTGTAACACACAGCTGTGACGTGATTAAAAGAATTTATGACAAGATTTGTCTGGGAAATAAAAATTGCTCCTAGAAAACCATTTCAACTGACCTTGAAAGGAATTTTCTTATAAGCTGAATAGCTAGAAGGCTATTTGAGGAAAGTTACTAACTGTTCAATTGATTTTTTTAAAAGTATTGTTATACATTAATTCAAGCTATTAAAAAAATTTGAAAAAAAGTTTGATAATTTGATAGAAGTTAATATGCAAAAAGTACCTGAATTTGAAAAGTTCATGCATATGTAAAAGTGCATGCATATGTTTCTATTGTAGCTTCATATGCATGGCACATTGAAAAGATGCTATTTTCAATGAAACAATCACATTTAATGAGCACACATTTGTAGAATAGACTTCATTTTTGCATATTACGCAAATTTGAATAATGCAGTACCCATTTAATAGCATCTTCGTCACTTATGATTTTGAATTTCCTACTAAATTATTTCGCACAGAAAGACACCCATACAATAAGTAAGATTAAATATTTAAAAGTTTCTCACGTACATAACATAAAGCAAAGTCATGTTTACTTTAGAGTATTTCAAGTTCTTGTAACATTAAAATGTGCATCATCTTTTATTTTCCACAATGGATTACAGCATAATTAATATACTTAAAATGTAATCTATCAGACACCCCAATTTTGTCTGGCGACTAGTGATATTAACTACTTGATTGTCTTTATTATTTTACAAATGAATTAATGGATTCTTCCCAACCATCGCAGAAGTGGAACAAATGGTATAAGAAAATAATGCGATAGTTTTTCCTTTACCTGTTGCGATGCGACGAGCTCTTCTAAAGCTCGATTCACTGGCTGGATCAATGGACTTGTTTCTTCTTTGTACATGATGATGTTAAAAAATGGCTAAAACACTAGCTTAATTTACTTAACTTATTTTTACATCAAAATCAATAGAATGAAGCAAACTTCATCTGTCAAAAGCCTGTTAACTTATCTTTTCCATTCAAAGAAGATATGACGGCTAGAATTGCAGGATATCGGTTTATGACGTGATGTGTACGAGTAGATTCGATTTCTGTTTTACTATTTGAAAAATTATACCGATAACAGATAAAGGCCTGTTAATCACAACTATTGAAGCACGTGGTTTGTAGAACAACTCTCATTGTTTTTTTCCATTAGTTTATCTCAAGAGATACAAGTTAAGTATAAATACTAAACTTTTTAATTCAAAGCATGCACTTTCCTTGATCACATGGAATCTTTATAACTTAGTAAATCATGTTAGAAATAACAGTTTATAACAATTTACAGTAAAAAAATTCAGCTATATACAAAAATTCACAAAATATAAAAAACTTGTACAATTGTTATGCTATAAAATAGATTGATATTTATTGTTTTCCAGTACACATAATTGTCTTTATTGAAAAGGAAGGGAAAATAGACAAAAGAGTCGGAAAATATTGAATAATAAGACAAAATATGGATTTCAAAAAATAATTTGCGTAAAATATTTCCATCTTTGAAATCAACCAGTAGTGTTTGTAAGTGTTACTTTTTAGTTATTATGTAGGGTGTCATTAAAAATAATAAAGTTAAATGTATGCGTTTTATATATAATACGCAACACTAAATATGAATGATGAGAAATTTTGAAATAAAAATCTTCCGATTTTCTAATTAATAAAAATTCCATTTTATTGTAAAATCAGATAAAACTATATATGATTTTCTAATTAATAGTTATATGAGGTTAAAATATTTTCTACCTTTTTTTCATAATTATATAAAAAATTAGGAAAATATTATAGTAAGTGCACAAGAAAGATTTAAGTAAAAATTAAAAAATTTTCTTTTCTAAAATAGGTTTATTTTATAGTAAAATAGAAACAAGAATAGAAATAAAAAATTTATGATTGCATTAAGATTATTTTTTTAATGAGAAGACATGTTTAATAGTAGAATGTAGTGAAATATTTTAATTAATATGAGCTAATCAAATGAGGTACACGCTATCTTTACCTGCATTTTAAAAAGTTTGTAGGAGTACAAAGTTAGCAAGAGTTGACAATTTTATTTATTTTTTTCCAGAGTTGTGTAAGCGAAATCAAGTGTCAAGTCATGGTTTTAAAGTGTATCCTTACCACATTATTTTTGAAAGCAGATGAAATATTTTTCCTTTTTTACAACAGAAAAACTTCTTACATTTAATTGAAACTAAAGGCAAATTTACCCTTGAAAACCGTAATACTGAAAAAAATATGTCTTCGCCTCTTGAAATTAAAAAACCTCTTAAATTTAAGAGGCTATTTTTAAAGTAATTAAGATTGAAGGTGTATCAATTTAAAATTATTTTATCTTATCAGTTGGAATCAATATTTTAGAGAAAAAAATCTCCATCAAATATGAGTAATATAGCAAGTAAGAGTATTTCAAAGGAAAATGTTCATTAAATGCAAAGTAGGAGGATGTAGTATTGGTATGTTATAGCATCTACATCATTATATTTGTTTTCATTCAAGAAAAGATTACTAATAAAACAAAACGGATTACTTACGTAAGGAATATTTTATCTACCTGTGTTTGTAAAAATGTGGTGGGGTCAATGGATGCTAATAAAAAGTTAAGTATTTAATTATAAACAAAAAACAATATACATGAGATTAAAATTATATAGTATTAATACGGATTTATTGAGAAATATAATGAACAATAAAGTCGCACACTCCAGTAACAACTCAGCGCTAAATAGAATTATGTTATTCTCAAGAATTCTAAGCAAATTTTTTTAAAAAAAATATATTTTTATCCATGCAAATAAATTAACACGTTTGTTTATCTATGTTTGAAAAATTAGTTTGCAGTATGAAATGTTTTCAAGAAGAAAAAACAATACAATATAATCACAAATACAAAAATATTTTCGAAAATAATTAAAACAATGAACAATTAAATTTAGAAATATTTGAATTTAGTTAATCCAGAAATGTCTTTTCAGCGACACGAATTGCTTTTCTTTTCTTTTTTCTTTTTTTTTTTTTTTTTTGCTTTTAACTATAAAGGAGCTTCTAACAAAAGCTAATTTATCATCTTCAAAATAAAATTTATAAAGTAAAGAAACGTATATGAACAAAGGCACATAAAAGATAACCATTGAAAACTGTAAAAAATGACTAACGAATTTCGTAACCAATATTTAAAAAACTTATTTTATTAAAGAAGTTAATCAGGATAATCGAATAATTTTAGTAACGTTTAAGGATTGAAGATAAATAGAAGCAATACTTTACAACTTTTATAAACTTGAAGTGGTATTTAATTTCAAATTAGTCAATAATGAAATCATTTTATACTAAATAATAAATTATATACAATATAATTTGTGCATATGTAATATAATAATATTATTAATATTTAATATTGTTACAAATATATTGAATGCACACTTTTAAAAACGTTAAAAACGAATTTAATAATTTGCATTTTCTCTTAGGAAGGAATCATTTACAAATGAATAAATGAAAAAGAAAAATAATGAAAAAAGACTTTACAAATAAAGAAACAAAACGAATTACTTGTGTAAATTCAAGAGGAAAATTAACAATATCGCTTTTAATTTTGTGAAGCTTTTAATAATTAGTATAAATCGTAAAAATGATTTTTATATATGCAATTAGAGGGATTTTACATACCGCTACCATGAGGATAAATCTGCTGATTTGGCGTTTCAGTTAAAAAGCAGCTGGCACAGGAATGAATACGATTTCAAATTTAACTTTTAGATGCACCGAAATGGAATTCAAAAAAGGTATAAATATTTAGCAGCGCATAGCTAATGCATTTAAATCCCTACATTTTGGACCATCTGGTAATTTTTTATTTTAATGCCCCGATATTGACGGCATAACTTACCCAGAAAGAAAATGTTCAATCACGGCACCACGAAATTAAAAATACGAAAGATTAATTTGCTCAGCTTTGTTGAGAGAGCCGAATACGTTCACTTCCTATTTAAAGGATCTGTCAGTCGACGTCATTGTTTCATACATAACATCCTCTTCGAAACCGTTCGGGAATACATGAAAAGGGTCCTCATGGAACACAGATAAAAAGGAATACATTTATTGAATAAAAGATAAGTTTGAGGTTTTCTTTAGGTCAGGAGGTCATTTCCTTTAGCACCGGGAGAAAAAAAAGCTCTCTTTCCTTTATGTAATTCAAGTACTCCGAAGTTTTTTATAGTTCAAGTTCTAGAAGAGAATAATACTAGTTTATAGAATCTTCTTTGGGTAGAAAGCTAAGTTAACATATTCAAATGGGGCTATTTAATGTACTAGGTTATAAAATTGTTCATAATTAGAATTTTTTCAAACGCCGTATATTTCAGCTTTCGTCGTTTGCTATAAAAATAGTGGATTTGTATTTGAGATTGGCAGGGTGCACCCTATGAACTTGCTATACTACATTCCCAAGAAAGAAAGAGGAGTAATGGCATCTAGGAGAACTATCAAGATTAACTTCCTCAGATTTGTGTATCGTATTGGAGGAGCCGGCAAAACTACAACCAGGTAGACATAGGTACAATCACTACAAAGTGTATTCATTTTCAAAGCAATGGCTGTAGTAAATGCTATCTTCTGGAATCGAACCTTCATCCGTTTTGCACTCTAACTATCAAGTGCTACCACCCATCTACCCGAGTGGGTTATAAATGGAAACTAAAAATATCACTGATTTAAAACTATGAACAATAAAGGTTAATAATGTTTCTTAAATATATTTTTAATTACTGTATATTTGAACTTTTTACTACTACATATTACACATTTTATTTCATTCAGTAGATTAAAAATACACGTTTACAGCCAGTCATGTAAATATGAAATGTCTCGTGTAATCAAGTAGCCTATGCAGTTTAAGGTCATGCTGCTAATGGACAAATGTTTTAACTAATAATACGCCCTACTACCTTATTACGTGAAAAATTATTAAAGTTCTTGATTAAAATCCATTATTTCCTTAAATGAGAAGATTTAATTGGTTCAAAGTTTTGTCAAGCAATTGAGCGGAGTAGCAAAGTTGAAAATTGTTTTAAAATTTAATAAAAAATTATATTTTTAAATACTATATTATCAAATTAAATGTGTTTTAATTTAGTTTTTAATTATGTTAAGAATTAACAGTTATTACCAGTTTTGCAACATTATATATTATGTTTACTACACCTATATTTTGTGATGGTGTTAGCATGAAGACCAGAGGTCTCCAAACTTTTAGCTTAAGGGCCACACTGATTTATCCTCTAAGTTCCAAAGGCCTTACTAGCTCATCATACCAACATACTATAATTTTTGAATTGCGCTCAAATTTACATTTCGGAACTAGCTCACACTTCCTAGATACAAGACTCAGTAAGTGATTTGTGACGTCATGCACTCGAGCAAGCTAGTGAGCGGAAAACAGAAACGAAGTAGATCAACCATTGTGTGTGTGTGTTTACGTATGATTAATCTATGAATTTTAGTCAGTAATGTCTTCAAATATTATTAGTATGGTGTATATACGTTTGCAGTTTCTCATTGCAAAATCTTCAAATATTCCAAGTAAGTGCAAGATTTTTTTTATGTATTAATACAGAAGAACAACCAATAATTGAAACTAGTATTAATGATAAACATTTAAAAAAAACTTCGTTTAGAATATAAGGATAACAAAATTGGGTAAGTACCACTTCTCTATATCAGTGAATAATAATATCTCTAAGTTCATTCCTAAAATGAATACGTTTTTCTACTGCTTTTGATTCAACAATTAATTTACTAGAAAATACAGGCAATTTTAATAATACACAACAAATAGTTAAGTTTTAACATATCAAATGAAATTGATTTTCCATGCAATAAATTTAATTTGAAGTATTCCCATGAATTATTTATCTTTTTGTTCTATTTTAAATTCTATATCTCCTCATGCATATAACCTTTTAAGTAATTTAGGATATATAGAAATTCCTCTTCCAAGAAATTTTAGAAACATTTGTTCATCTTTAATTATTAATCTCCAGACTGAAAATTAATTATAAAAATCATGCAATTTATTTCTATTATTTATACGGTGAAAATTTTAAAATATTGAAACACCTTTTAAAAGACCGCATTTGCTCGATCCATAGCAAGCACCAATTTTTCTGTTTTCCATTGACAAAAATTTAGACTTTTTAAATAAAACGATGTTATTGTTAGATTCATGGAAAAGCAAAAATTGCAAAACAGGAACATTTACAAAAGAAACACATCCTGCTTTCACTCATATATCAAAGACTTTAGTTGAAATTGCAAAATAATGTATAAATAAATTAAAGTTTAAATATTTTCTTCCACGTAAAATTCAAACAGATGCTTTAGAGGATCATTTTGGTAAATATAGAACACTTGAAGGATTTCAATATTTAATTCAATTCGACAAAATAGCTATCCGGTGATGAATGAGGAGATATTTAGCATTTTTTAATGAAATAAACTTATCACGATTAATTATTTATGAAATTTTGGTTTGTTCCTGTGCAAATAAATTTATAGCTAAAAATACGAATTTGAATTGAAATATATATCAATAAATATTTTAAAAAATTTATTTCAATGAAATTGAGAATGTTCGTTTAAAAATTTCCCACATTTCAGTTTTTAAATATAAGAAAATATTATTTATACTTATACATATATATACTTATTCATAAATTTTATATATTTATATACCGTTAAACTTTTTATAACGGTAAATAAATTAAATGATTAATAATTTATATTTAAAAGGATCCAAGATCTTTCAATATGAACTGAAAAGAATTATTTCAAAGTTAATTATAAATAGCAGTATAATCAATTTCATATTAAAAACCGTCTATCTGTTTATCGCTCTGAACGTTTTCCTTGAGGGCCTGATGGCCGAATGGCTAGCGCTCTGGCGTTCGGTACCACAGGTATCGGGTTCAAGTCCCGGCTTTGCCCATGGGTGTTGTAGTGGTTCGGAATCCACTTTAAGCTGTAGGTCCCGGTCTTAACAGGATCGTAGAGCGCTGCAGGGGCATTGTTACTCCGCGTCCGTGGCTTACCATCAAGTTACACGCGCCCCCCGGGTAATGCAAAGTGAGTAACATTGGTGCAGCCCTTATGGCGAAAGATCGCGGTCTATTTGCCAGCTGCATTAGAAGAAAAAAAAAAAAACGTTTTTCCTCGTGTGCGTGACGTCACAAACCTTTTTCTTCTCTAGGTGTTGAACTAGCTGGCGAGAGTGTGGTATATATGAGGCAGACTCCACTCCGTTCACAGTTATGTCAATTATGGACAATTGTTGTCACTTATGGACAATTATCAATGACGTATCATATCAGCGGAGATGCCAGAACAGCGCCATCTTCAAGGGAGCTGCACAATTATGCAAAATATGCATTTATGCATGGTTAGTCGAAATATGCACCATTTTGTAACTAGTAGCAGCGATAGAGCATGTTCTACTGCGTGATCATTTATATAAAAATTCGAATACTTTCGAGTATTTTCGAATATGTTACAAGGACGAGCAACAGGTGCAATATTCTGGTTTGAATTTACGTGCTTTTGTGTGGATTTGTATAAATATGGGAAATAGACGAAAGATTGATAGTGAGTGCAAAACATTTAAAGAGAAATGGGGACATCAATATTTCGTGACTGAGTCAAGTAATCAAGTGAAACAATATTAGTCCTCAAAGAACATAATATAAAACGTCACACTGACCTATACATTCTCAGAATTACTCCAAATTTACAGACACCCTACGGTTAGGGAAAAATATGAATCTTTGAAACGTAGGCTAAAATCTCAGCAGTTATTGTTTAATAAAGTAAATGCTGAACAAGAAGCAGCAAGTTATGCTAGTTTCCGAGGGACTCATTCAATAGCGGAAAATGGAAAACCATTTACTGACGGGTAATTAATCCAGGATTACATGATTGAAGCAGCAAAAGAAATGTGTTCATTAAGAGCTAATTTATTTAAAAACGTCAGTTTGCCAGTAAACACTGTGGCTCGAACTGTAGATGACATTGCAGGAAATATAATTATTCAATTGTCTGGCAAAATGACGCTTAGAGTGGTTTTCTTTGGCCCTGGATCAGTCAACAGATGTTTTAGATACTGCCCAAATATTACTTTTTATTCGAGAAATAGATAAACATTATGAAGTGTTTGAAGATCTTCTTGACGTTCATAGCATTAACCATTGAAGAAGATATTGTTAAAGAAGTTGAAAATATTGTTCAAAAAATTTTCAGTAGAAAAATTAAAGTATTACTGAAGGGGGGAAAAATGGAAATTACAGATATGCACTGTAGCGATATTTTAAAGACAAATATTTAAACTCATCATTGCTGAAATTTTATAACAGTCTCCCACTCGCACACTTTGACCAATTGCAAAATTTGCTGGGTTTTTTTTTTTTTTAGAACTAATTATCTGTGAGAAAAACAAGTCTCCAAAATGAAATATACAAAAATATTTACAAATCCAAGTTACCCGATCATCATTTGAAGTCACTGCCGATAATTTCTACTAGCAATCGAGATCCACAAGTGCAAGCAGTTGTCAGGAGAAAGTTACAGCTACGTAAATCTCATTATTAATAATTATAATGTTTGATTTTATTATGTGAATTACACTAAGTGACGTACATAAAATAATGATAAGTTTTTAGAACAAATCTTATAACATTAATTACAGTTAAAATGTTCAATCTCATTATGAATGCCAGTTATTTTTTTTTTTAATTAAACGTTACATAAAACTCCTGGTTATTATTTTGTACGATTTACTTACATTGTAAAGTTTAGTGTAATCAAAATAAACTGTAATGGTTCGGATTGATGGCGGTTGCAGGCCGACCACAGTTGTTACCGCCAGCCTTAATTTGGAGATCCCTGGTACGGATTTTCATTTGCTTATTATTTTCGAGTGTTAAGTAATAGCAATT
This sequence comes from Caerostris extrusa, assembly GCA_021605095.1. Classification (NCBI taxonomy): domain Eukaryota; kingdom Metazoa; phylum Arthropoda; class Arachnida; order Araneae; family Araneidae; genus Caerostris; species Caerostris extrusa. The sequence continues at coordinate 39,736 of BPLR01007035.1, read as the reverse complement.
ACATTTGCTACATTTAACTGGTCATATTATTAACACATTTTATGTTACTGAACCATTGAGGTATATAAAAGGCATTGGAGGAAAAAAAAAAAAAACTGTGTTCTGTTATATCAAGATTAATGAAAAAATCGAATTGTGCAATATTATTAATGGCAGACAGACCTAAACCATATCTTATCTGACTGACACTCGTGTTGGCACATTGCATCCGTTCTAAAGAAAACCTAATTGTTGATATTATCACAAGAAAATATTTACTATTCAGAATGATTTAGTGAAGAAATAAGTTTATCTAATCGGGGGTCAACATTTCAGCAAAATCATCAGACACTAGATTTTTTTTTTTTTTTTTTTTATACGACACGATTTCTTTTCCAGATTATTCGCCCATCAATATAAAATTTCAGATTAATACCCGCTGAAATTTAAGTTCTTTAATCCTGTTCTTTTTAAAATAGCAGATGTTGGTAGATTTTTGTATTTTAAAATATTCCTATTATATTAGGTTGTTCCACATGAAAGAACTTTTTAGCATTATTTGATGTTAGATAAAATATATATCTACCAGTATTAATTAAAATAAAGAGTTCTATATATAATTTCATTGCTTTTTCTATGCTCTGTCTAAATTTATATTTTGTTCACATATAAGTGTCGAAATTAAAAAAAAAAAAATCTTAAATAAATAGAAACATAGAATCTCACAAAATACGGACAGTTCTTCTATATATGAATATAAACTTGGCCATTCTGCTACCCAAGCAACACGAAACATTAATGATGCATTTGGGAACAATACAGCTAATGTGTCCACAGTGAGACGATGAGAGTTCCGATCGTGAGGTATGAGCTTAGAAAATGAATCCGGTGGAAGACCCGAAAGTGTCCACTGTAGTGATGCTCTGAAGGCAACGGTTGAAGCTCACCCGACGATAATTATTAAAAAACATGCTGTTGATCATTGAATAAATATAGCAATAGTTTCGAAGTATCTTGCAGAGCTGATGAAATGGTGAAAAAATTGACAAATGAGTTCCATTCAAATTGACAGGGGCAATTCTTTCAGATTTGCACATTATTGAATATTCGACAAAGAAATTGTTTCTTTTTGGATAGTATATTTATTTGTGATTGATTTATTTGTAACGATATCTTTATTTGCGAAGATGAAAAAGCTTAAACATGCAACCAGACCAAGCGTACATCTAAAGAAGACGTTTCAATGTTGTACGTTTCGGTGGAATCAAAGGGGAGTTATCCATTACAGCTTCCTAAGAATAGGTCAAATAATTAATCCACAGTATTAATGTCAACAAATTGATTAATGCATCAGCAATTGTTGTCAACAGAACCAGTGTTAGTGAATTGTTATTCTTCTCCATGATAACGCAAGATCTTAGAATTTCACAAGTCACACTGCAAAAATTGAATGATTTGAAATTTAAAGTTCTGCTTCCTCCACCATAATCACCAGACTTGTCACCTACTGGCTACGAATTTTTTAAATATTTCGAATCTTTTTTAAAGAATGAACTCTTTGTTAATCAAGAAGTTGTCAAAACAGCTTTTATAAACAGCCTATAAATCAAAGGTGTTCTTTGAAAGTGGCATAAAAATGCTTTGTATGCTATGGCAGAAGTGCATTGATGTCGGTGGAGCATATTTTGATTAAATATGTTCAAACAATGTGTGTTTTTGACCTTATAAAAATTGTGTACTCAAAGAGTGTGTGTTGTGTCAGAAATCTTCCGTACTAGTTTTCTAGTGATTGACTTTTCAAAATGTATATTTTAGTTCATTTCTTTGCATGAAAATAATTTCAATTATCGATCTGTAGTAAACCAGTGATTTCATAATTTGTTACACATAAATTATTTCTAATTTAAAAAAAAGGAACAACATAACTAAGATTTATCAGATTGTAACGAAATTTCAAGTGTAAATAACTTTTCATTCGACATTCAAATGTTAAATTTTGAGGATCCATTAATAAATAAATAACTTCAGACCATTGCATCAGAAGATTTGGCTGGTGCCAAATCTATTTATTTCACAATATAATCGATGAATTAACATGACTACCATATATAAGTGCTTAATTTTCCCATTATTAAAGATAGGGATATATTAATATAACTAAAGCGAAAATGACATTGTCATCAAATGAGTAAGTACATATTAGAAGAATATTAATTGAATCAAATGATCTCATGTTATTGAAATTTCTACGATAGAAATAGAGGAAATGAGTGACAAGATACTATATAAAAAGGGAAACATAAAATTTATACTTGCTTGATTGTTTCCCCAAGATAGTTTTTAAAAATTATGAAATAAAACCGAAATTTACAAATTTTTAAATAAACTAATGTTAAACAAAATTACTTTTCTTTGACTTTACTCGTTTTGTTTTGAGGAACAGGTAAAATAATAAATGAAATAGAATGTAAACAGTTAATTAACTTCAAAGAGATCCCATGCTACTCGCTCTACATTATGGTAACATTTAACTAAAGGCACTTAAATCTTTTCCTATGTTTGCTTTTTTTTTCGATCACGTTCTATTTGGTTCACGATTCTATTAAATGCAACCATTTATTGAAGAATTCTCTATCGCAGATCGCTGTTAAAAGGTGGGTAAACACTGAATTACATCATGTGAAGTCAATATAGCAGGTTGCTTTTCTCAGCACTATGCAAATAAACTTACTCGTAAAAAGCACTTTGAACCACCAGAGGAAATTAATTACGCAATATATATTGATATATTTTATAACGAAAGTCTTTGTTTGGTTAAAAGAAGTTTACAGACAACTTGTGATCAATATTTATGTAGAAAGTTCCATCAGTTATAGGTTCATGGGCTTATAAAGACGACTTTTATGAGCAAAAGAATTGATCATAAAATGAAATAGAACCTTTTTCCAAGCGAGAAATGTAATTAACGCAGTTCGTTAAAAATTTATTTAATTAAAATAACAAAGTATTGATTCTAAAAATAGCAAATGCGTGAAAATTCCTTGATACATAAATTAAAAACAAAAGTAAATTGCAATAATTTGCTATTTCAGAAACTAATTAGTCATATTCCAGAGTATAAGCATATTTAGAGAAAATGCATGCAATTTAAAAAATACATGGAATTCTAAATTATATAAATTTTATTGAGAATGAGAGAACAGAACAAATTGTTATCTTTCGAAGACAGAGGATATAAATTCGGTCAAAAATGCGAAGAGAAACATACAAATCTTAATATAAATTTAGATTTTGAATTATTATGTATGCTTATAGGCATTTTTGAGTCATTAGGGATAATACAGCTTTTTCGAATTACTTATTAGAAAATTATTGAATTTCTGGTCAATAGCATTGGGCATCTACATTATTTCGTAAAATCTGAAATGAGTATTTGTCTTATATAGTTTTCTGTGGTTGCACTGATTTTATTTACATATGATGAATGCCTATATGTTATCTCTAGGCATTAGTAGAGATACCCCTTCAGCTTTGGGTCCCACATTGAATGGATCAATATAATCTAATATTGTTCTCTTCATACTGAATTGACGAGGGTCCCAGTATGTTAAATTAGTTCTATGTTAAATTCTTTTCAAATTCTTCCAAGATTCTTTTGACAGTAAGTATTTACTTAGTTTTAACCATACAATCTGTCCATCACTAAAGTAATACAAAATCAATATTCTTCCGTATAGAGATAAGATGAACTCCAATCCACCTTCAAAAATGTCAATCCTTTCAAATGTACCGAATTATTAAAAATTTTTATCTCTGTCCAATGCAATAGATATTTAATGTGCTTTTGAAAGTTGCCAAAGAATTTCCCTCATGATCATTATAATAAAATAACAGTAATATGATGAATGAATTTATGAATTTTCAAATGGTCTATTTCTAGATATTCTATAGTAAGTACTATTTACTAGTTGTGTTTACGTATGGATTTAAAGATGAACAAGCGGATGAAAACTAATATCGGCAGATTTACGATAATTTAATCAAATAGTTTAAAGTTTTTTTTTTCTCAATCCCATTCAAGGTCATAAATATGATAATTCATTTACATATTTATTTATAAACAACTAAATGTTTCTTCACACCTGGTACAAGTAATTTTATTGATGAAAATGTGTTTATTCCTTTTGAAATGATTGCTGTGAGCTCATATTCAGGTTCACATAGTATTTTATTCATTTTACTAACAATAAGTAACTTCTTGATTTCGTTTGTCACTTTAAGGTCATTGTTTGCGCACGAGGGCTAATTTTTATTGAACTTAATTTTTCTTATACGAAAATTTTTGTATATATGTATATAGAAAATGTAGAAAGTAGTAGTATACCGATTTATAATTAAAACTTGGAATTTTAAAAATGATTATCCAAATATTTAAAAATTAAAAATAAATACCTAAAAGAAAGAATTTTGAAGGCATAAAAGTATAAGTACACGCAAAAAATAATTTTCTTTTGTCGTGATTTACGATTATCTTAGAAATTAAAACCTTTAAACTATTTTAGAATCTCTACAGTATATATGAAGAAATAAAAATTCAATTTGAAATCGGTATTTTTGAAGTGTAAATCTTAGGAATGGGAAAAAATGTAAAATTCATTTCGGAAAAAGAAGTCTCCAAACAACTCCAAAAGGAAAGTTAAACAATAAATTTCAATTTCGATTGGTAGATTTCATTCTACCATACAAACCTACTTAGCCAAGCACGCAGTCACTGACCACCATCCCTCAGCTGCTGCGATTGTCTATTTACTGTTCTTCAATTAAAAAAAAACCCAAAGATTAGTACTCCTAATATTACAGCTCACTTTCAAAACGCAAGTGTATACGCATCAATAATGATGACAATTAGTTCAAGATTTTTTATTTTTGATGACACGAGAAAGGTGTAGGAAAAACAATTCCAGAAATGCATTCAAAGTATCTTCTTCCAGCAGTGAAGTAGTATATAGGAGGTTTTGAGTTACTCGAATCCCTCTGGTGTAGGAAATAAGGTCATTATTAATAGAATCGTGAATCATATGTATATTGATATGTTGAAGAATAATTTATATAATGATTCTAAGCATGCATCTTAAACATTAGGCTTTACAGCAAGCCAAAATCTCTACCACAGTCGGCAGATATCAACTACGATGAGCATTTATGGGATGTCTTGGATAAAGTAAGATTAAAATCCATTTCTAGCAAAGGTGATCTAAATATTCTTCTCCAAGAAGAATGGAATTCTATTTCGAATTCAGTTGCTGCCGAACTGGTCAAACCCATGCCACGGAGACTACAAGCTATTTCAAAGCTCTAGCCAAAGATATTTAATTAAGTATGTCTTGTAAATTATTTGCAGCAAATTTTGTAAATTCTTTTGACTGTATGAATATTTTTACACTGTTAGATAGCTAATTGGATTTTTTTTGCTCTAAATATGTGAACGATTCATTTGTTTTAATTAAAATAAAATGTAAAATATAAAATAAATGTTATGTATTTTAGTTCATTCTTGTTAAAAATTTTACTTCAAGGATTGAAATTTCTTTCAGATACTTTTATACAAATAAAGATGTACGAATATTTTCTTCATTCACTATATATATATATATATATATATATGTTGCATTATGTTGTTACTATAGTAAGCAATTGGTAATAGAACGTAAAAAGAGGAAATGAATAATTATTAAAAAAAAAAGATACTTATTTGAAAAAGACACAAATGCATATATTATATACTTAACTAAGAATTAAATCGCAATAAAAAATTACTCGTATTGTTAATAAAAAGTAAGTGAACGTGCAATAAAAAAAAATAAGTAAAAGTCTTTAATAATACTTTTTTTTTTTGCCACATGCAAAAGTAATATTTGGGTAATATGATTAATTAATAAATCTCAAAATATTTTAATATATGGATCAATAAATATATTATTTTAGCATATACCCGTTCCTTTCTTAAATCTTAGAAAAAAAAACCATATAAATAAATTAGTTTGGAGTTAATAACAAAACTATACTTAAACATAATCTAAATTTAACTACAAATATAACGAAACAAATTATAAATAAAAAAAGGTTTCAATGATCACTTAATTGGTCTTATCATAATTCTCTTCAGTAACTTTTCAATTTTTTACAATTGTGGTTTTAATTTTATTATAGCTTATACTTCTCAAACACAAGAAAATGAAACTTCAGAAGCGTAAATTCATATATAATTTCTGTACTTACATGATTCAAAGTTTGAATAGCCATGATTGTCTTCTCCACTTTTTTATCGTTATAAACAAACCATGAATGAATAAGTAAATAAATACGATTAGCAGTAAAGCACAAGTAACTAAATGAATGTGTCAGCAGAAAATTTGTAATTCTTTTTTGTGGCATCTCCATCCGTTGGAAGAAAGACAAATCGTAAATTAAAAAATAATTCGCAGAGAATAGTTAATCATCAGTTTAAGTGAGACCATTGCGTAAACTTAGTCTTCAGTTTCTTTCCAGGGTGTGAAGGATAATTGGAACTCTTCAAATGATGCAATTATGTTAACTCAAGCGATACTGATTCAAGAAGTACATCTTAGTTATAACATTTTTCTCCGTCTTTTAATTTATTACTTAGCAAGGCATCAGAGCTGAACAATGGATTATAGCGATTAGGCAAGATCAATCCTGATGGACATTTTCGGATACATCATAAGTATTCATGTTAGAAAAATAAAAGAATATTTCTTTCATTTTTTAATTTCTAATATAAAAACCAAACTCTTCATTAATGAAAATATATGATAAATGAAAACATTTAACAATATGATAAGCAAGATAGCGAAGAATAGTATCAACTTCCAATCATGAATTGGATTTCTATTTTTTCTAATACTGAAAGCACTGCGCAAATATTTATGTTTCTCCCTCCAGATGATACCACTTTCTAAACTGCCGTGCAAGTTGTGGATGCATTGTAGCAGCCCCTCGTGGTTCATCCTGTTTAACACTGAATCTGCTATGATGACGGATATGGATAGCATTCAAAAATTAGGGAAAAGTGCCTAATAATAAGTTGTTGGCATTTGAAAAATGAAAACATATTTATTTAAGCTTTCTCAGGTTTAGCTCTCGAACCTTTTAAACAAGTAACTTTAGAACGAAAACATCGTTTCGATTTTTTAGGTTGCCTCCTGATGTCACTGCTATTTGGAACAAATATCAACAGGTCCTGCGTTTGGAAGAGAATTTTTACTTTTTTATCCTCCATCATTTCCTGGAACCTAGTGGTGGGAATTTCCTGTCTACTAATGAACCCATCCCTGTTGTAGACACGGAATTTATTGATTCGTCTTTCTTTCCGGGATTAAAAAAGATCCACCCTGTTCAAAAGCCTGACCGCCAAGCCACTCCAAGCCTAATCAAAGTTGATTGTTGTGCTATTCTATCACAATCTAGAATAGGAATCTAGCTGCTTGCAGTTTGTTAGAACCAGACTCTTTTCTAAAACAAAACATTGATGTTCGAGATAGAAATATTAGCGGAAGACAATTTCATTGTACTTTATACTCGGTATACAATTGATTATAAATGATTTTGATAGAAAGTTGATGTCTAAGTAATTGACTTAAAGATAAACTGCATTTTTATCCAAAATATTAATTTACAAATAAAATTTAAGACTTAGTTATTGAACACTGTCAAATAGTTGGGGATAGAAGCCCATTCTGATGTAAGTAAAAAAAAATATGTATAAATATTATAAGCATTTGTTGATTTGGGATAAATAAAATATTATTAAACTACAAATATTTTTTATTACTTGACATAAAAAAAGCAGAAAGATTACTGCTTGTAACGAAAGTTGTCTTTTAACGGGATATTTGACAAATAAAAGAGATATTTATTTTAATATTTGGGTAAATTTTTCTTGGAATACCACAGGGTGCAACCGGAAATCTTCTAGGACACACCCTTTGAGAACCATTGATCTAGTCAGTTACTAATTCGACTAGAATTTGCATAATTCATTATCAATAATTCCTTAAGCCTCTACGGCTTTAACTCACTAGACGTTTTTCTTTTAATTCTTGATATCATACAGTTTTTGCTTAGTATTCAATTGGGCTATGGTCTAAACAATACTGGATTTTTGGGCAGTAATACTCTGTTTAAAATTTGTAAATATGTCACTTGTGCTAATATTCATTGTCATGATCAAGTGTAAAGTTGTAGGTCATTTGATCACTTCCACTGTGTGTGTTTTACGGTGATAAGATTTCAAGGTTATCAAGCATGTTTTAATGTTTTCATTTCGTGGTCTAAAAATGTAACTGTAACTTTAAAAATCAATTTTTCACTCTTATGGGGATCCAAAAATAGTTTATTTAGTTAACAATGATTCTTGCATTACCTTCATGCCATTGAAGTGGAATTTAATTAAATAAAGGTTTTTTACTTTTTACCATTTGATCCTTGGGTTATACGAGTTACACAAAACCTGAAGATTATAGAAGATATCGAAGTTTTGGCGAAGAAACGTCTTGCTTGTCCGAGCATTTCTTGAGGGGCTCGATTTGGTACATTACCAATTAATAATAATGACCACGAATTAATATTTTAGAATCATTCATAAATTCAATGAAATTAAATGGGATATTTATTTTTCGAAGGTATGTACCTTTTAACATCATTGTATCTCTTAACTTTTGGTCCATATTGTAAATCATCAATATATAAGGCCTTTTCGTTTATAGATAAGTGTCCTCGAAATAAATATTTCATTTTACTTAAACAAATACTTATGTCATTTTAATTATATGTTTAAGTAAGAATTACATTGTCGAGGTTTTTATTTAGTTTTTATTGACATTGAACTTCAATTTTACAGTAGCTGTCAATAACATTAATCCATAGAAGTTCTGTGATTACGAATTATAGCGATACTTAAACATGATTTGATCTTAGATCAAATTTATCTATAATATAACTAGAGATGAAAAAAAATAAAGATTAGTGATGAAAAGTAGAATCAAACATTGATTATCATTATCTTTCTGAAAATAGAATCTTAAATATACTCTGCAATTCTTTAAATTAAATAAACATCAATAACATCATCAAATTTTTATCGTTATTTTTGTTATCTTTTCAGCGAGTCTATTTCTAAAAATAACGAGTTACAAAAGTGAAAAATGATTTCTTGACATTGACACTGGGTATAAGAGGAATTATTTATATATCTTTCATGACGCATCAAGTAAATCATTCAACGCTACTACTTGGCTTCAAAAGAATAATCAAATATCTTATCATTTGTCTAATCATTGCACAAACATGAAGGTTAATAACTTTGAGATCAAACTCACGAGATGAACTCATCTTTGAGATAATTAATTTGTCTGACGTATGTTATTAAATTAAAGTATGACAATTTTGATTCAATTATCTCTGTCTTATTTATTAAATTTATTATTATTTTTATTATTATTATATTTTATTTATATAATTATATTATTATTTATATTATTTTTATTATTATTATTTATTTTTCAAATTATCAAATGATCAATTATTATTATTATTATTTTTATTTTTCAAATGATCAATAATATCAAAAAGGATTGTATTCCGGAATTTAGCAGCTATACACGGAATGTAATAGGTTATCAAATAAGCGCTTTCTGAATTTATGTAAGAGACAACAATTTTTAAAAATCCTCAAGACATTTTAATCTACTAATGAATTTTAGTCCCTAAATAATTTTTTCATTGATTTCTATTTTAGATGTTATTCATTGACTTTTTTTAAGTATTAAATTAAAGATTTTTTTATTCCTGTATTCCTGGTTGTTAAAACCGCTTATTTGATTGCCTATTCTGTTTGAAACTCTATTGATATTCTGTAATTAAATTTCAAGGAAGTATATACACATTTTTAATACACATTTTGACCCTTAAGTAAGAATATTTAATTTATTAATTATATCAAATCGGTATTCAAATGACTGTAAAATAGTTAATTAACAACAACAACAACAAAAAAGCTAAAATTTGCAATAAAATATTTAGCAAATGAAGTGCTGTAATGTCTTTCCACGACATTTGTTTCAAAATAAGGCGCTTTTTTAATCCCCTATACTATGATACAAAACGAGAGATACCTCTAACAAACAAATAAACGACTGAGTTTTCAGAACGACAGGTTGCAGCTGAAATTTATTACCGATCACGCTTTCGCTTTATGTCGATTTTTAATGCAGCTTGAGTTGATTGTGAAAGAAATCAACGATTAAACATTAAATAACAGAAAGGAAAATACCAAGAGTCATAAACTCAGCAACTTTTGCTTTTGAAACTTTTATTTCTTAGACATCATTTTATAATAATAACAGTGGAAAATTAAAAAAATCTTCGTAATTTCTGCATATTTAGGCAAGAAAAATACATATGCGAGACAATTCTATGTATGACAAAGAACTGTATTTCTACAGGAGAAATACATAATTCTCCCCGCCCCATTTTTTATGGTGATTTTTTCACTTAAATTCGAAGAAACTTTAATAAATGTACCGTTATTCGATATACACTGCTGGAACCTGTTACACTATAGCTATATGAAAAGAGAATAGATCACTTGATATTTTAACGATCTGCAACATCGTTAAAATTTCAAGAGGACAATTTTATTCATATTTATGGCACACACAGGGAAAGTCAGAGAAACCCTATATAGCTCAACGTTACTAAGAAGTGTCTTACTGAAGTGCTTATCAATCAAAATTAAGTAAATGATTATTAAACATATAAATTACTTTTTTTTTTTCACTCATGTAAAATATCACAGAGAAAGCTGTTTCGAAGTAACATGTTTAAGACATTGCTATTTCTTATATATGATTTAATTATCCATCAATTTTTATAACGACTTGTTTAGCCTGCTTAATATGGCAATAGTCTGTTTTTACAATTTATTATAACTAATTTATTCGTTCATTAAATTAGAAATTACAATTTGTTTTTTTTTTTTTTTTTTTTTTTTTGAAGAATGAAATCAACTTTTGTTAAATGGTTATATATCTAATATGTTGGCAAATGTTTCACTTAATAATTCCTAATAAATCATTTTTCACCGTAAAAAATTATTAGATGTCAGAAAAATACCATTAAAAGATATAAATATTTTGTCATTCATTTAATGCAAGACTATCACTGATTTCTGCATATTTAAAGAGAGAAAAATATCTTTAAAATAAAGAGCTATCTAAATTGAGTAACAAATGTTTTGCATACACATCATAAAATATTTTTATTATTATTATTTTGATAAAGTAAATTATATATATATATATTTATAAATTTTCCTTAAATATTCATTCTCAGAGTTGGTAGGGGCTTTTAATATGTCCACGAATAAGATAATAAAAAATCGCTGTTTTAGAGAGATGATTAATAAAACAGCATATAACTCACACTTTTAAACATGCAAAGGAACAAGCACATAAAGAAAAATGCATAAAATGACAATAGTCCAACTCAAATGCATTGAATTCACTTGAAGCCTTTAAATAAATGACTTAAAATAAGAAAATTAAAATTATCTACAGAGTTTGATATTTTCTTAAAGTAGTACCATTTTAGCCTTGATATCAATAGTATATCATTACTAACACTTTTAATTAAGTTGAGAGAGAGAATGTATCAGTAATTTATTAGTTTATTATTGTTTAAGATAGTACTATGAAAATAAATTTATTAAGTAAAATTCGTTTTTAAATAGACATTAATTCAAGTTTAAATTCCTATTTTAAGTTTCTATCTCTTTAGAATAATTTTAAAATTATTTAAGCAAACGCAAATATTTTTGTTTATTCACTAAAATTAATTGATTACTTCAAAATACTTGAAATCATGCAATCACGAGTTCATTTTTATAGTCCTAAAACTCAATAAAAATTAAACAAATTTAAGAAGAAATAATTCTGAAAATAATTTAAACAACTACTTTTATTGATCCATTAGTTTGCATTTCAAATTAAATAAATAACTATAAATCCATTTTTTAAAACTAGGAGAATTTTTATGATAAAGCTAAATAAGTAAGAAATAACTGGTTGTAAAGCTGGTTATTTTTCTAGGTCAACAAACTTAAAAGTTACTTGTTACTAGTAAAAGCGTTTCCTCTTAAAATATGAATTTTAGAACTTTTTGTAAATATTTCATAAACTTGGTTCAAAAGTAGCGCTACTTACTAGTCGTATCATTTTTGGAAGTCATCCAATTCTGTTGTTATCCGAAAACATATGGACTTGGGGAAAAACGTTAAAAAGAGGAAAACAATCCATTTGTGACTACTGTTTGACTGACTGTAGTGTGTCGCCCTCTTTTTTTATGGCGACAATAACCAATAAATCTATTCTATAGATTCTATTTTCTTTTTTTTGAATATTTATTCCTTCAAATTTGACTTTTGAAAATAAACTATTATTCAGAAATTTTAATTGAAATATCTGACAGTTGACACATTTGGGAGTTCTCGCTCTATTTGCACTGACAAATGCAATGCAGATAAATTTAGGATGTTCATTTCACAGTAATTTCTTAAAACTAAAGTAACTCTATCTTGTGGGTTTTGTAATAGATACTTTAATTACGGTCCCTACCAAACCGGTTCTTTTATTATGGTTTAGTTATTTCAAAGAACACGTTTCTTAAACTTTATATCCTGACTCTGCTACCAAATATTCGGTAACGCTTCGTCACGGTAGTTAATATTTATTTTAATATCAAATTTAAATTATGAAAATCAACAATAAATAAGAAAGCAATTTAAACTTGTAATTTAAAGTATTCCTTACATGACTTTTTAAATATACACGATATTAATGTAGACTATTCTCCATTTGAAGTAGATCTGCTTTCAATTCTTTCAAATTTAAAGTATTCCTTACATGACTTTTTAAATATACACGATATTAATGTAGACTATTCTCCATTTGAAGTAGATCTGCTTTCAATTCTTAAACATATACAATTAACAAATATTAGGAAGAATTAATATTTAATTAAAATCAAGACACTTTTCTTCAACTATCTTTTTTCAACTGATTCATCTGTGCTTTAACTTTTACTGAGTAGCCTTTCTTTTAAACCTTGTGTTTAATAACTGTCCAATAATACTGCTAATCTCTAAATCATGCTCTAAGCCCTTTCAGTAAGCCTTGTTAAATCTTCATTTAATATAATGCCTTTTCGTCTACGATTTTTTAAAGAAGAATCAGTACCAACCTTTTTGAATCTTTGTAAAGTGTTTCCATAACAGAAAAAAATTGTTGTTTTAAGTAAGAACACATTTATTGTATAAAAATAGCTACACTATTCTACAAGGTGTTTTTAGCAAAAGTATTTAATTCTTCAGGATATATAATTTTAATCTTATTTACACTTGTTTCTGCAAGTTTCTGTCTCAAAATATATTTTGGGTAATATTTTTTTTGTTCGGCTCTATATCGTTAATGTTAAAAAATATAAAAGAGTCACAATCAGTAAATCATTTGGTAACGTTAAGAAATCTTAAAATAACTTAGTTCTAAGCGTTGGAAAAATATATACCGGCTAATATTCTAATTACAGATAAAAGTAATAATAATAATTAATAATCATTAAAAATAATCATTAAAAGTATCATTAAAAGTAATAATCATTAAAAGTATCATAATAGTTATTTCGCTTGAAAATGATTACATGAAAGCTGTTTAAACACAAAATTAGATCGTTACGCTTCTACTCAAGTTACAATACGTGAAGTCATTTATTTATTTAAGGATGGAATTGAGCATCAAAAAAAAAAAAAAACAGTAGACACACAAAAATATATCGCTATTGCCTTTCTCCGGAAAACAACCACTAATGAATGTGTTATAATAGGTATTGAGATAAACTGCCCACAGGACAAACTATTTATTTACAAGCAAAAATAGTCACTAACATGATAAATGACTTTTCAAATAGAAACTCACAAAATTAAAAGCACTCATTTTAAAATAAGCTCTATTCTAATAAAAAAAAATGTAATGAAAAATTCAGAAAATTTTATAAGAATAGAAATTTAAATTTAAATTTTAAAATTGCCTCAGTTATTATAATATTGTAAGAAATATGCATCTTTCATTATAAAATTTTAACGATAAAAACAACTATTACGAACTAAAATAGATATTTATGTAAGAATATATTTTTTATTATATTGATATTTGATTAAATAGTCATTTCTTTCGTATTGCTATGAAAATTGTTTTGTCTCCGCTATTTCTTCTTCTAATTCAGACCAAAATTTGTAAATTTTTCAAAGCTGAATAAAGGACTGGAATTATACGTTTTAATTTAGGATGTTTTGTTTATTTAAAAATATCAAACTTTCCTAGTTTTGCTTTCAATATTACTTAATTAGCAACTAGAAAAATTAAATTACAGAAGGATACGATTTGTGAGAGTTGCTTCTGTAAATCTATAAAATTTTTATGCAACATAAGGTATATAAACAATTAAAATCCCTACTCAAATACTTTACATCGAAATTAAGTACTGCTCAACAATATATTAATAATATTATTAATATGCAAATATTTTAAATCCTTTTCTAACTATTGCTTAATTTCTTGAGTTATCAACGCTTAATAAAGTTGTAATATTTTTCTATAATACTTGTTAAACTTTGTTTTCAATTAAATTTTAACTTGTTCTAATATCGTAACTCCTGCTATAGTAATTTTCCACACTTTTACCTGGGTAATTTGAAGTGTTCATTTTTAACTAAAACAGTTAAAAAATTTTATCGAAGATCTTCTTGTTTAGATTGATGATTTGCTTATACGTCAAAAGATCTTCCACATTTCATGCTTAAAATGCCATTTCATCGTTAATAATAAAAATCCCTTAAATTTAAACAAAGTATTTCTAAATTCAATGTCAGCAATGTTTTAAAATTCAAACATGCTTAATTTACATTCAATATTCACAAACGATTTAAATTTCCTGAGTTTTGATGATTTACTATCTACTATATTACCTTTGAAGAATAGACGTTTTTCTTCTTCTACCTGGAACATTTGGTTGTCGGATTACTTTGTTATGAAACCATGCTCGTTTCATTTCGCCTTCGATGTTTCCCTCTAAGAATGGTGTATTTTTTTATACCGAAAATCAGCTTTTACAAAAATAAACTCTTTTCTTTCGTCTGTCCAATTGGACCTACGCCCGCTGGGAATGCACCAAAAGTACAGACAAATTTTAAAATTGACTGGAGATCATAACCAAAGATTATGCACTTACTGTGTGCCATTCATAATCGTTTAACTTAGACTCTTGAGCTTTTTACTTTTTAGTATTCTTTTCTTACTAATAATAAGCTTTTAAATTTTTAGTTTACTCTTTCTGTAGCGTTTTGTACAGAATATGTCTCTTGAAAAATAATTAGCATTTAAAAAATTTTAAGTATTACTCATTCAATTAGAGTGGTATATTAACAATATTTATTTGCATTAATTTAGGTTTTTTTTTTCTCACAAATGATATACTTTCAATACAAGAGTTGTCATAACATTATAATTTGGAATCTCTGAATTGAATTTGGCTATTTTACTGTTGTTATTTTGTTTTATATTTTTACTTGTCCAGTTATTCTTATAGTTATAATCTTAAATAACCGCATTCAGTTGGATTAAAGGCATTTTGTTTTATTTCTATGACTTTCACTTATCATTTACTCATCGACGTACTCTCACTATATAAATTTTAATAATTTGTTATACTCTGCTGTATTTTTTTCTTATGGAACAGATTCTGATTCTTTTGTTATTCATTTAAAGAAAAGTTCACTTAAAATCTGAAGTGTTATAAGAGGCATTTAATGAAGCTGTTTGCTTTAAAACGTTTTATTGAGTTACTTTGGACCTGTCCTCTTATGATTATTCTTACTGTATTAGCTTATAATCTGCCTTGAATTTCCTATATTCCTTGTTTTTGTATGGTTATTTAGTCTTCGAAAATCTTACAAAAATACTTTATCAGAAAATTTTAATAAGAAGAATCTCAAACGCCACAATTTAATGCATTTATTGCATTGACAATTGAAAACAACAGCCATAAATATCTGTTACTTTATAATGAATTGTTTTTACGATCTTTCTCGATTAAAAATATAAAAATTGAGATATTGCAATCGTCTTTAATACATATTTCTTATTTCACTTTGAATCGGTTTCAAATTATGATAAATACCGAAATTCAAATAAAATAAAGAAACCTAAATTGTTGAAGAAATACAATCGCAACAGTAATAATGAAAAGAGCCTCTTGTTAAAATAAATAATTATTTAAGATATACCAAAACATCGGTATCACGTTTTTTAAAGAGCAAACTTTTTCACACAGATTTTATTGCGTATTTATTTATTTTTATGTGTTTTTAGATCATCAAGCAGAAAAACACAATTTTATGGTGTTGTCTATATAAAGAAAATAATCTATTTTTATACTGTATAGATTTAGAGATTTACAAAGCTCTAAACCAAGTCTATAAATCTGTTATTATGCAACTTTAATAATAAAAAAGAAATGGCATGTTCATTTTCTTAAGAGTAGCGACTTTGCAAAAAATAATTTCCGGTTTCATGTAACGGATAAGATATTTACTTTGATACTTATCTACTATGCATTTACATATTATAAAACAAAATCTATGAATTTGGTCAATAAAGATTGTCTTTCTATGTTACATTTTCTAAGTAATAAGATATAAGTTATTTGTTTTATCATGCGGTTTTCATTTCAAATTCAAATTATTGGAGTAAATATTCATGAACATGAACAGCTGTGATGTAATTTTTTGTAAATGGAAAACAGCTATTCAATCGATTCATTCCTCCCAGAAAAATCGTCAAACCTGAGTCAGTATGAAATTGAAAAATAATTATTAGGAAAAAAAATTTTCCAATAGCTGAACAAACTTATTCAAATTTCTAGTAATCTTTAAGAGCCGAGCTTAAGAGAAATGGTTCAAGAAATATGTGGAATCATATTAATTTCAATTAATTTCTAACATGCATGGCCTGTTGGCCAAATGGCTAGTGCTCTGACCTTTGGCACCACAGGCTTCAGATTTGAATCCTGACGGGGGCATGGATGTTTGTTAGTGGTTCGAATCCACGTTAAACTGTAGCTCCCGGTCTAAGTGTGCAAATTAATACACTAAACCGTAGAGCACAAATTAAACCAGACCCCTAACATGTAGAATTATTGAATGGAACTGGAAACTTCAAATGAATATTTGCTATAGTGGAAAGACAGTAAGGAATAACAATGAATCCTGCTTGTTTAACAACTGCTTCTGAGGAATGAGAACTTGTAAGTTTTGAAAACATATGAAATCCAAGGACATTTACCATAACTTTAAGAAGATATCTTGAAAAAAGCACCAATAATAAGTAATAATTTAAATTTATAATTTCAATAACATAGATGAGTAAGTCAGAATAAAAATTCTAAATTTCGACATTCAATTAATTATTCTGTCAAGCCAATTACAAAAGAATATTTAATCATTTGTAATTGTTTATCAGTAAGTGAATTATAAAAAGACCATAAAAAGAAAAGTTATTCGATCACTGTCTTTTGTTTCTAGTATTATTTTTCATAAGGTGAAGGAATAGCTAACGAGATTACATCAATAACAAAAAAATAACTTAGCAATACTGCATAATACTACGTCAATAACAAAGAAAATTATGAAGCGTAATAATACGTCAAAACGTGTAATAATATCTAAAATATCCTCATTACAAAATTAAATCCTAGCCAAATCGGCAATGTTATGCTGCCATGTCTGTTCTGCTTCAACAGTGGAATATGCAAATTTTCAATAGATTAAAATCCTTTTCATCATTAAGTTTTAAGATTTACGATTGATAGACGTGAACAATAAGTCTTACAAGACATAATTCGTTTAATCATATTTAAGCTAGATTTAATCTTCAGTTATTTATTAATAAAAGTTACAAAATCACAATAAGGGGACATGAAAACAAGTGAGAAATATATATATATAATAAATTATGTATCTTGGCAATATCTGGCGCAATAAAAAAGCAGAAATTCTAAAGAAAAACAAAAGAAGCCACAGTTAAAATTGAAAACTAAATAAAGACAAATGTAAGAAAAAAATCATAAAAGTTTAAAGAGCACAAATTCATTTGAGTTTGTATCAGAATTTAAATATTTTAAATGGACAAAAAATAAATAATATATTAAGCACAAAAATACGAACACGAATACAATTATAAATTTATACAATTCTTGTGAGATATTCAGAAGAAATTCTTGATGTTATGGAAATGACCTTTTTGTGTTGCTTGGGAAATGTTAAATTATTTGATCTTAAGTTAAATAATGTCAGCTTTTATGTCGAAGCATGAGAGGTATATATATATCTATCACCATAACTGACTCGACAGCCCGTTGTTGTCCGTGGCCTTCATTAAAAGATCCATCCAGGCTGTTCTCCTCTTGGCCGTGGACCTCCGGTTTTTATCTTAATAACATTAAAATCAGAGTCTAACCAGTCGACCCATCTCTTTTTCGGTCTTCCCCTTGATCGTTGTCCAAAAGGGATTACATTGAAAACTTTCAAAGCAGCTCTGTCATTTTCCATTCTCATAAGATGACAGGCCCATCTCATTCTGTTCAGTTTAACAAATTTTAGAATGTCAATATCTCTAAAAAGTTTGTAAAGTTCAAATGTATATATATAATGTTTCAAAGCAAAGCTTTAATTTGTATTAAGGACTCTCAGTGAGTGAAAAAGATTATAATTTTGATGTACATAAATAGTGACCTTTATCTACAATAAAACAATTCATTATTCTGTAACTTATTTCATTTTTAAACTCTTAAAAATTGAAACATTGTAATTTTTGTTTAACTGAATAATTTTGAAAATTTTAAAATAAGACATAACATTTAAACTCAATCTTTTTGCACATTTAAATAGCATATAGAGGGACATTATGACATAAATACAATATTCACACATGATAGTTGTTTATATTAAGAGATTGCTTGAAAATTTGATTTTATGTATTATTCATATCTCTTTTATGTCTGTGTGTGATCTAGATTCAGATCTGCCAGCTGAATCACTTAAGTGAAATAGAAAGGTCAACTCAAGGATTCCAATAGAGCAAGTGAGTGCAACAAGTTTTTATCACAGAACCTGTTCAACTAACTTTATGAACATACTCTTGCTAATTCTTTTCATTTAACAGTTCCCTATCCTTGATTATATTAGTAATATTTAACTGAGTCACCTAATTAATCTTCTGTCAGTCAATTAATACGGGATTCCTTAACTGGTACTTCTCTTGTTAATTGCTTCATGAAAATAAGTATCAATATAATTTTTATATTTATCTTAGTATAACAATTCTTAAATAATTCTATTCAATTGCAATAATTCTCAAAACTTTCTAAAAGGAAATCTACGTAAATTAATATAATAGTTGTCATAAAAAGTTTCATTTTATAATTTCTATTATAAAATATAAGTATTTATTAAATAAGTCATGTCTGGTATCCTATTATTGATTAATTCATTTGTTTTAATTAAAATAATGTTTTATGTAATTTTTAATTATTTTATTTATATGCTACAGTTGAAACATCGTACTACTCCATTCAATATATTTTTAAATTGAATTTTGCACATTTTTATGGAAAATTCAGAAAAAGCATATTATTGTCTTATCATTCATTAACTTGTCTTCTCATAGTTCTAAACATTGATTAGGTTTTATAGATTTTAGTTTAGCTATCATATTGACATATAAAATGACATTGAATTAAAATGTCACCCTTACAACGATTTGGTTAGAAAAGGATCATTCAAAATGTTTTCGTCTCAAAAGATGAAACAAAAGTAAAAACAAAAGTAAAACCTTTACATAAACAAGAGCAATGTAAGAATACGATTTCCACTTCTGAAACTCATTTTTTACTGTCTTCTTTTATACAAACTGTAGTGATATTACTCCTATCTACTGAAAGAACATGCTATTCATTTGACTATCCCAACAGGTTGTATCTTCCAATTAAGTTTCGCTTTTGATGCGGGGCGGTTTCATGGTGTATTAATGTTAATGATCAGTAGCGTACATTACTTAATGTATTGCAGAAGAACATACTTCTACAATCAATGAAAAAGATGCATTGATATTCGATAAATATTGCATTGCAATAGATAAATATTGATGCATTGATATGCATTGTAATCGATAAATATTGCCTTGCAATAGATAAATATTGATGCATTGATATGCATTGCAATCGATAAATATCATTAGTATAAAGCAAAAACGGAAATAATATACATATATTTAATATAACTTATCCTAAATATTACAGCAGTTGCTGAGCATGGTAAATGCTATAAATTATTAGTATAGTGGGTGAAAATAAAAAAAAAAAGTTCTGAAATAGTTTTCATTAGCTAAGGAAGGGTTTTACTGAATGAAAAACTGTTGAATATATATGACTAATTTTAAACGATTTCTAAAGTCCTTTTTATAAGTGACTGTTTTCAATTTATTTTGACATTTTCAATAAGAATGAACAAATTTGGGAATAATTCATACCAATTGGAAAATCGTTTTTCTTCACTTTGCTTCAAATTGTTATATAAAAATATTCGGTGCATCTTTTTCTGTTTTTTGTCGTTTCTATGAAAATGTTTCTTAAACTTTATATACCTTATTTTTGAAAAAAATTACTAATTTATAAATAATTTCAAGAGAGTGTCATTGATACAAAAAAAAAAAAGCAATTGTTTAAATTAGCTAATAAAAACATTAAATTACACATACATTTTATATAGCGGTAAAAAAAGATTCAGAATTTGAAAATCGGAATTATTTTTTTTTAGCTAGTTATGATATTTATTTAAAGGTTACTATCATTTAAACTGATATGAGAAAGTATAAGGACGATTATATTATAGCATTTCAATACCTGAATAAAAATAAACTTAAATGTCCTTTAATTGCAAATAATGCTTCCATATAAATTGAAGTACTAAGAAACTACTAAGAAACCGGAATTGATATTTTTACTCTGGAAAAAAATTTATTTACACTAATATAGATGAAAATGGATATCATATATCATATAGAATGAAAAAGATAATAAATTATTTTAATCTATCTTTATTAAGAAAAGCCTAATTAATCTTTGTAGGAAACACCAAGAATTGATATCCCGCATAAAGAAAACAGTATGACTATATAAAAATTAATGAAAAAATCATTCATCTTCTGAGAGATGATATGTTTTTATATCTAGAGAAAAATATCCTCTGGTTTTTGACAAATTTGATAAGAAAAAAATTGCAAATGTCAATAACTTACTCGTCATTCAAGTTCATAAATTTCGATGAAGGACAAAACATCTAAAGCTGTATGGACCACGATGAATGAATGAATGAAGAAAAATTATCTGTCACTATCATGGCATCATTCAAATGGAAAAGCGCCATCTACAATTGATAAGACAGAAGCTATTACGCTATTCAAACTTTCTATCAATTTCCGCCTTTCTGTCAAATTGTAATTCAGCCCTGTTTGACAAATCTCAAATCAATAAAAATCTATCTTGTCATTTCAATGCGTTTAATCAGCAAAGAATTTTATATGTTAATCTTAAATAATTATTTTTTAATAGTCGGGCAATTAAATATTCACAAGAAAGAAATATTATTTAACTTTGATGGGGGGGTATTGGGCTTGACATTCCTTGATATATTTTTATGTACTAATGCTTTTTAACTATAGTGAAAACCCAAAATATATTATGCTATCTTGATGTTTCATAAACAACATTAAATAAAGTGACGTTTACAGAAATATTTACATTTTATTATAAACAATCTTGTTGCTAAAGAGATTTTTCTAGAATAGTATGTTTTCCACGTCTTATTTTTATTTGCTTATTTTAAATTTTTAAATCAGCATAATGTCGTATCCAAAAATAACCTTTAGAATCTGAGGTTTTTTTATATAAGATTTGCTAATTGCATTAGCTTACAGAGAAAATTTTAACATCAGCAATTCAATTATTCAAATATTATTATTCAATACTTAAAGATATACTGTAGTACATCACTTAAATAAAATTTTTTTGCTAAAATATAATTAGTAAATATTGAGTAAAACTATAACTTAGTTATATAAATTTTTATGGAAGATGAAATTGTTGGCTATATCATGTATTCTGTGTATTTTCTAACTTATTTAAAAATCTGAAAATGCAATGAATTTCTAGAACCTACGCAATTTTAAACTAATTTTCAGGACAATATTTACTAATAATATAAAGTGCATTCTCTTAATATAAATCACTCAACGAAATTAAATAATACCCGATCGTTTCAGCTGAAAATTTTAAATGCTAGTTAGCAATTTTTGAAATTTCTTAATACTATTACATTTTTTTTACATTAAGTTTAAAAAAATTTGATTATGAAAATCATCTGTAATAATCGTACTACACTATTTAATACAGCTGTTTTATCCCCGATTTCGAAAAACTAATTTAAAACACAATTTGTAACAAATGTTTATCAGATTTCGAGCTTCCAAGTCGTAGATCGTAAATTAAATGTTATCACTTCAATATCACGTTAATCATATTTTTTATTCCTTACTATTTAAAAAAGATTTTTATCTATAAAAGAAACTTTAATGGGGGATAAAAACATATATCATTGCTGCATAAATAGTAACTTATTAGTGTTTTTCAATAAACTAAATCAACAATTTACCTGTGATTATCTCTGGATATTATGACACCTTTTACAATAGAAGGATAAGGGGAAAATGGATGGATTTGATTTTCATACTAGTTTCGTTGTTTTGTGGTTTATTGACATCAAATTTATTCTACGAAAACTGGATGTTTCTGTAAACACTGCAATTCCGGATTCCAGGAATTGCTTTTTCTCTGAAAAATCGAACATCAGTTTACATATTTTATTCCCGATTAAAATCTGTAAAGTCAACAATTTACCTGTGATTCTTTCTGGATATTATGACACCTTTTACAATAGAAGGATAAGGGGAAAATGGATGGATTTGATTTTCATACTAGTTTCGTTGTTTTGTGGTTTATTGACATCAAATTTATTCTACGAAAACTGGATGTTTCTGTAAACACTGCAATTCCGGATTCCAGGAATTGCTTTTTTCTGAAAAATCGAACATCAGTTTACATATTTTATTCCCGATTAAAATCTGTAAAGTCAACAATTTACCCTGTGATTCTTTCTGGATATTATGACACCTTTTACAATAGAAGGATAAGGGGAAAATGGATGGATTTGATTTTTATACTAGTTTCGTTGTTTTGTAGTTTATTGACATCAAATTATTCTATGAAAACTGGATGTTTCTGTAAACACATCGATTCCGGTTTCCAGGAATTGCTTTTTCTCTGAAAAGTCGAACATCAGCTTGCATATTTTATTCCCGATTAAAATCAGTAAAGTATTTTAATATCGTAAACTTATTTTGAATTTTTAATAGATAACTATAAATATTATTTTCAATCTGAGGAGACATTTTTATCCTCTAGACAGAATTTTTGTGTTTTAAAATAAAAGTATTAAATATATTTAGAATTCGATTTATCGATAACCTTATATAATCTGTTAAGGTTTAAACGAACAAATCCTTCTGTTGAGCCATTCTTTTAAAATATTGAACTATCAATTTGCTTATATTATTCTCTTTCTGTCTATTAATACTATACTCATTGATTTCCTGTTACATTACACACTTAACAGAATAGCCGAAACCACATCTTCAACCACATCGATTCATCGATTTTCTTTCAAACACATCGATTTTCTATCTGAAGCTTGAAAAATAGTAATATGCTCTTTTTCCATGGAGAATTGAAATTATGTTTCTTGTGATCAAAATCATAAGGCTTGTTAACAAAATGAAGTTGTCTTTGGCAGCATTTGCTTAAATTTAAGTAATTTAATAAAATGCCCAAAAGAAAAATAGTAGTTAAATTAAATTTGTGTCTTCTGAATTAAAAGTTCATTTTGGATCACTAGTTTAAATTAAATTTCGGTATGACTGTTCGATTTATTTTGACTCTATTAAAAGATATATAATCAGTGGACGTCTCATCTAGCGTTTAATTAATCGTTAGTCGACAGCTAAATTGAAACTGTTAACAAAGCAATGGTATTAAAAATGAAGTGACAACTTTTTGGTTAGTTTAATATCTTCAACACTTTCGAAACATACGCTGACACTTTTCTTACTCTAAACAGAATATTAAGATCAATCATTTCTCCTATCAAAAATCAAAGCTATTGAATGATGTAGAGTTGAATCATATCAACTGATTACGTTCTATCTGACTCGAACCGCATCGCCATTGCAGCACTGTATACTCATAGGGAGGTTCACTGTTCCCATCAGGTCGAGAACCTGACATTGAGTGACTTGACCTGGAGCGCATTTTTGATTTTCTCGAAATTCGTGAAACTTATAATAATAAATTGTTTACAAGAAATGGTTGAGTGAGATTTTATATCACCATTTTTTCAGGCAAAATTTATGATTGAGATAAAAATGGCGAATCTGTGTTCGTATTTCAAATAAGAACATCTCTTCGAACTTCGAGCGACCTGATGGCCAATTGGCTAGTGTTCAGGGTCTTTGGTACCATTGGCTCCTGGTTCGAATACTGGCGGTGGCATGGATGTTTGTTAGTGGTTCGGAATCCACTTTAAATTGTATGTCCCGGTCTGTTTAACCCAAAGTGTGCACAAGACGACCGTAGAGCGACAAACCAAATCTTCATATTTGGTGTATTCTTCTATAAATCATAGGATTTTTAAGTACCTGATTTTAAATTAACTATAATTATTATGAATAATTTTTAGTAAATCTAAGATGTGGGAATTTTTAACAAATTGTGTAAATTTCCATTTTGCATTTTTTTGCATTGTTAGATCAAGATATTTTGCTTCGTATATTTTAGAGTTATCAATAAATTTCTTCTGATTCAACATTTTTATTAAGTGAATTGTTACAGTTATAAAAAGATTAATTGCTTGGCATTAGATTAATCTTATAATTGCCTAGCATTTTATTGCTCTGAGATAATTTGCGATTAAAAGAAGTGATACGAGTGATATTTTAATTTTTAATTGCTCAAAGATTGAGAAGATTTAAATTTAGTAAAAATTAACTCAATAAAAACATTTATGCCATAAATATTACTGTAGCGAACTTGAGAATAATTTGAAAACGGCTCATACAATTTGTTTGGCCATTTTCTTTATTATCACGCATTCTTTTTGAAATTTTTTTCAATCATTCCTTTATAAAATATGTATACTATCTATTAATCGTTACACGTATCTTTTTAAAAATACAAACTGAACAAATATTTGTATTCTTAAGAATTTCTATTTTTTAATAATTTTCATTAAAAAGTTTTTTTTTTTTCATTCTAACAAAAAACACTGATTACATTTAGCTTTTTCCTCACATCTCGGGTATACTATTAATCGTATGTCTTTTATATCTATTTTTTATATACAGTATATTTAACCTTTAGGAGAATTTTCAATAAAAAGATGTTATTGTGAATCATTTTAAAATCTATAAAACATAAAGTGGTAGTTAAAAAACATAACTTATATTGTTTAATAGATGTCTGAGCCTCCCCCTTCAAGAAAGGTGTTCGCGACAGATAGTCATTTAATATTTCTTTAATTCTGTAACTGAAGATTGGAAAACCATTCTTTCGACTATTCCTATTATTCACAGACAATTTATAATCGAATTTGAAGTCCTGAAACATTGACATGGTACTTGTATTGTTTGCAATGGAGGTTTATGTTAGTACTTTCTACTAAGATTCTGACGTAAAGAAGAAAATAGACAGACCCTTAAAACAAACTTACAAACTCCTTTCAACTGATAAAACGTGAAATATACTTGTTTCATCGCCCATTTTTTACAGCAAATTTCCGGCTCTCGACAGGACATGATTTTCTTAATAAACACTTGAACCGTATTGGTGTAGCTACTAATGATGTCTGTCCTCGTCAGGTGAAGCCATGGACTTTTACATTTGACAACATGCACTGCACTTGATTTTTATGACTTTTAATTCTGACAACTTTATTGGGCTGCTAAAGTTCTTATGGCGGATATCGCTACAGTTTGATGTAGGAAAAAAAAAAACTTTCTACTAAGATCAAAAAACACGTGCTTTTGTAAGTTCATTTAGAAGACTATAGGTTTATTGTACCCGTTTTCAAGAACATTTGGAACGTTATAGCTACGATTACATATTCGTGTAAAGTATTACAGTAGTTGAAACAAATTCTAGAGTGCAAATCAGATAAACGGGCAAATTATAAGAAATGCGATATTAAATGATGTAGTGGGAATCCAGAACATCCTGGGTAACAATGAAATTGATTTTTAAATGTATTTCACATTTTTATTTATCTATCGTTAAGAAAAACTAATTATTTAATCTTTTATTTCTACTCAAACTACTTATATTACACTATTTTTAAATGCTGACTATTAACAAATTTAAGATTTAAACGTTGAACCAGAAGGTTTTTTTTAATAACTCTAAAATTATGCATTTATATTTCTTATATATTTTTCAATTTTTCCGTGCTAATAATGGGAAGAAGAACCTGAAAATAAAAAAAAATATCACTTAAAATTTAAAGTTCACATATTTTTCAACTAATTTCTCTTATTTAGAGCCCAAAATGAAATCGGTAGATATTAAATTGATTAATCTGTAATTTCTTATGCTTTTTTCTGAAATCATTCCACAACTTTTTCTCCAGAAGGAAAAGCAAATTCGAAAAAAATTTCCACCTAATGTTTAATCCCGTGATGTAGAAATGTTTTCTGCAATTTCTCATTTTTGTGAGTAACAGCATGTTATGTATATCGTACAAATACAATTTATATACTATATGCATTGCATTAAATTGCTTGATATACCTTGTTAGAAAGAATTCTGATATGTGTCGTTATAAAATTGCAATGGCTTTGGATTGCCATGATATGACAGAAAATATTAATTGGCTTTTGCTTATGGTAGATATTGGGAAACTGAAGCTTTTATTAGGATGAAATGATCCTTAAGATTTTCTTCATCACGTATTTTAATCATTGTCTCAGTTCTGCTTATCATAGTCTGTCTTCAAAATTTGTATTACTCGTGTCAGTGCATTTTATGCTATACAGAAGTGTGGCTAAATGCCAGATATTTGATAAATAAATAATTTCTATTTTTGAAACTTGTTCATAAAGTGAATTAATGTAACTTATTGATATGCCATTACTTATCTTATTAATTTATCTCATATTTTATTATATCTTTTATTTATCTCATTATTTTTCTTATTATCTTATTATTTTCCATTTTCTAATAGCTTTCGCTTTTAATACATTATATGTAAAAGTAAGTTACAGTAATTAGTTTTGTTTTTGCAGCGTGTTTGTTGCGTAATGTTGTCTTATTCGTTTAAAACGCTTTCCAATAAATCCCTATTAATAACAATTAACAATAAATTCCCAAAATAATTTATTGCTAGTTTTTTTCTTTATACATTCTAGAAGAGTTTTCAAATTTTTTCGAATTTTCTTTTTTTCAGAAATCTAAGTTAAATTCCAAAGTTGTCTAATTTGTTATGAATTACATAAGCGTATTCCTCTGACTAGGAGATTTATGCATCATAAAAAATTTTAGTAAAGAAAAGGTAGTCGGAAACATGTTTTATAAAATATACACTGTTATAAGAAAATAGATGTGATTCATTTATCAGCTCTATTTTATCTCTGAAGATAATAAAAATGCAATATAAATTTGATATTCAAAACAAAATCCCTGTACGTTTTATGATAAATTTATTTTGTTTTTATCTAACATTTTTATCAATGTAAGTTCCCCTTCCCATTCCAGTTTCAACCTGGAAAAATAATTCTCTTTTTATAATGGAAATTATTCTAGAAAAAATTTGATACAATAGAAATGCATATTGTATATTTCATATCCAGATTTAGACGTAAATTGAAATCTGCCTCTTCCATTAATTAGCAATTTTAATATTATTTACTGAGGAGAAAAATATATGCTATTTGTAAAGTTGCTTGTTATAAATTTCATGTTCATTCCATTCTTAAAATATAAATCGTTAATTGTCAGTCGCTTCATTACTGCCTCTTATTTGTCTTAGAATATGAACACATATGAATAGATTTTTAAGGGAAGAAATTTCTGGTAATTTTTGTAGGCCATTCAAATAATTAAAAACGATACATTATCAGTACTCAAATGATTCACATTTCATTTGAAATTAGAATCTTATTTTTAACTTCTGTAACAGTATTAAAGAAAAGCACCGAAGAAACAAAAAAAAATAATATGGATAATAAGCATTAAGAAAATGCTTTTATTTAAAAACATTGAATTGTGATTTTAAAAATTTTAATGATATAGCTAAATTAAATGATGTTGTATTCCCAATTTTAATTTTTACAAAATATGTAATGAATATTTAATTTTTTCCCCTTCATTTACAATGCATGAACTTTATTTCCTTCAAACGCTATAGATTCCTTTTTATGAAAAATTTGAATTCATTAAATAAAATTTTATAAAACAAAAATAATAGACAAGAGTATTATATATAAATACTTTTATATAAAATCGAATTTAGAAATATCCGTAAAAACATTTCGAATCCCAGGAAACCATGTAATTTAACGAATTAAATTTCACTAGTATAAAAATAACAGGTGTTATAGATAGCAGGTGTTGATGAAACATTGCTAATTGATGCTTTCGTTTAAGGCAGGGATGTCAAAATCAGCTTATTGAGTTAATTTGAAAGAAATGTTTTGACTTTTAAAACATAGTATACAGGAGTTTAAATTATAATCTTCAATGAAATTCAAAATCAATTTTCTTCAATCAAACTTCAATTCAATCTTTCTTTTAAAACAATGTTAGTTTGTGATTCTGTTAATTC
This sequence comes from Caerostris extrusa, assembly GCA_021605095.1. Lineage (NCBI taxonomy): Eukaryota > Metazoa > Arthropoda > Arachnida > Araneae > Araneidae > Caerostris > Caerostris extrusa. Next base: position 10,590 of record BPLR01007035.1, on the reverse strand, counting down.
ACTTGTCATGTTGTGTTTTTTTCAACCTTGTTAATGTTTTATTAAATAGAGGAAATTTATGCACATAGATCTACATCATCGAAAATTTGCATCATCAATAAGACGACGATGAATTTCTTTGTCATAATGACTTCTTTATTTAATAAAATAAAGAAAGGAAAAAGTTTTTCAGTGGAGGACAAATAATTTACCAAATTAACACATGTTAGCAAAAGAGACATGGGTTTGCTCTCTCATCTGAGACGTAATACTTCAGGTTAATTATGAAAACTGTACATTTGTACATATTTATATGTCAACATTTTTATTTCTGTTAAAAGATTAATGTAAGTGATATTTTTCGATATATACATCAGAAATGCACAATTAATTTCACTTTTATAAAAATAGCAGGTGATACATTCAATGAAATATTGTTGATTGATGGCAAGGAAATAAAAGTTGGCCTGATTGATTTAATTCGGAATAAACGTTATGACTTAAAATAATTGATTCCTAAAATATATATGTTATTTCAATTTTTATTCTTAAAATATGTATATTAGCGTAATTCAAAACTCATTTGAATATTGCATCGCTATTAAGCCAAACAACTTCTGTAAAATACGGAATATCCGCAAATTTCACTTCAAGACCTTTTTAAAAATTATATACATTGACAGGATTTAACTTCCTGAAATTCACCATGGAATTTATCACTGAATTAAATTATCTATTTCATCACATGATTCATTATAAGTATTTCAAATGCCATGAATTGTTGATGGAAAATACAACATTCTAATTATAACTGCCCTAGTTCCAACTAATATGTGCTATCTTTTCATCTCATAAATAATTTTATTCCATATTTTGTCATCTAGTAATTCTTCCAAATAGAAACAGTGCACTGTTGACAGTAATGCTGCAAGATTTTTCCAATAATGCTTCAATAACTGAGTAAATATCATGATCTAAGGTAGAAAATTTCAAAGTTATTCATTCCAATAATTATAAAGAATCTATATTTATTCATCGAATAAACTCTGCAAGCTAAGATGAGTTGTTGAGATTATAATAATGAAAGCCTTGGAATGGCAGCAATGGAGAAATACTTCAATTTTATTTCTTACCTAGTAATATAAATATTTCAACCAACCCCCATTCACCCTCGAAACAATTTTTTTTATAAGAAAATTTTTTAAAAGCTCTTTGCCCCCTGAGATGAAGATAAAATACGAGTCACATGTAACTACATTTTTAAAGCCAATCAAACTTAAATAATCTTTAATCATTAAAATAATTATTTTAAAATACCCACCCAAAATCAAATTTAATTTGGATCAGAAGATATTATTTTCAATGCAATTAAACATCAGGTAAAATTCTTATAATTGTTAGACATTTTCAATTACATTTATCAACATTTTTAATGGTATAAACATTTTTTTATTTAAAAATTGATTGAAATTGATTCTTATTCATTGAAACTATTTAATTGTTTACGGCAAACTTTTAATAAGAAAAAAAAAGTGTTACAAAAAATTGCTACGATAAATACTCTATTTTGTTTTTAAATAAGCGATATAAAAAATATAAATTTTTTTCTCTGAATCAAAGTTCCTCCATGATTTGTATAAATTTTATAGACATTTGTAAAAAAATTTATCAGGTGCTGCATATATGTTCACCTTCAATAATGTTCATTATCAAATAATGTGTATTACTGATTCTATTTTTGCCTAAAATAATAATAAATTAATTTTGTTCTTACTTTCTAGATTTAATCAGCACAAAAAAATTAATAAAATATAATTTAAACTTTTTTTCTGCAATTAAAAATTTACCTTTAAGGAAGAAGCCGAAGAATAAATTTCTTAATTCAAAATATAATCTGACAATTGCATAATGATAATTTTTTTAACAATTTTCACAATATAAAAGAATATACCTATTTGTATAAAATTCTACAGCAATTAAATAAAAAATTCTTACTTGCAATATTCTTCAAAACTGTTGTCTACTCGAAACTGGAACTGTGCCCCAATGAATTAATTTTTATCTTTAAGAAATCAATCTTAGAAGGCAGCAATTTTACCGTATCGCTAAAAATTAAAAAGAAGAAAGCAGAAAAAATGCCCCATATAATGGAATCTCCACCTCTATCTTCATTAAAATATTCTGACAAAGCTAGACTACCGATGAAGACCAATATTTTTATTGCTCAACAGCCTGGGAATACACAACCCTCTTGTCACTTATAACCATAAATGGTGTGTACTCCGATTATTTCCGGTTTTTTTTCTGGCTATGTTCTTGGTTTTTTATTTATGGCGATTTGTCTTAATTGATCAAATGATTTAGCTATCGAAAGTCGGTGCTAGATTAATCATAATGATGTTGCAGAATGACTCAAAAGAAAGAAATGCTTTCAAACGATTCAAGAAGTCTTGTACTTCATAGTCAGTTAATTAATAAATGGCAAAAGAGAAATAATAAGACATTTTTCCAACATTCTCAGTAAAATTCCATCGCAAGTTTTTATATTTCCCATATCAATCAGTTTGATTAAGCCTTTGAATACATAACCTAATAAAAAAAATGAAACAACTTTTTGACAAATATTGTATCACACTAGCGTTTAAAATAAATTACGGAAAGAGTAGTTCATTTTATTTTTGAATTTGTGAGTACTTAAATATTGTAAGGATTTGTATTTAAAATTGTAAAAACTTTTTCAGTTTTAATAAAAAGTGATTTCTGCCAACGATTGTGCAAAATTTGTCAAATTTTCCTGTAAGATAAACATCTTTATGTCTCTATAAAATTCCTCGGCGGGTTCCCCCTCTACTAATGGTGTGGTTTTTTTCTTGCCTTATGGTATTCTTATCTACAATATCATATGTTTTTCTAGTAGACTATTGTTTTTCACATAGTGCAAAGTTTTGGCTGTACTGTCCCACTCACATAAAAATCAACTATACTTCATATGTTCTAATTGAAGACCCATGAGAAAAACCTACCACTTTCAAATCACAACAAATATACCTACTGTACTTATTGTATTGAAGTCATTTCAACAAATATTTTGAATTTTCATAAGTTTATTTCATAGAGACAGAGTGACAGACTGCAATAGATGGAACTTGATTTTCATTATGCAGCAATACTGCATTGAGACTTGTTTGAGTGAATCTATGAATATTCGGCATTGCGAAAAATCCTGTTCTATTTTGAAAGCCATCATTAAATCATTAATGGAAGAACAGAAAACAAAAGGTTTTTTTATTCTATATAAAATAAAGCAAAAAAATTGCTCTCGACGATCTTGAAACTAAATCACTCGGACATTCTCCTGGAGTAAATTCCATTCCCTAAGTCTTGATGCAAGTAACCCTGTCTTATGCTTAGATAGTTCTATATCTCTATCAAAGTTATTCAGTTCTTCCTGAGACAAAATGTGGTGTAGGTATAGCATCACCATTATATTCAGCTCTAAATGTAAAAACTCTAGAACATCACATAAAATTGATTTTTGTTATTCCTATGGATTAATGAAGAATTCATTTGGAGTTTCCGGAGTGAGAAACACTTCACCATGAGAAATTGGCCGCATAGCAGATGATATATTCCGGACTTCCTATATTCCTGCACTTTCAATCTTTTTTCTTGTGATTTCTTCATGAAGATATTGAGCCATGCTGAAGTAGCAATCATTTGCGTTATTACTTTGTTCCTTCCAATTCACAGGAATGGCAAATGGCACTGTCATTTTCTTTTTGACTCACAACCAAATGGAAAATTTCCTTGAACAAGAATTACAGTATATATGTGGGGCCTAGGGTTTGCCTTGATCTCCAATTTTGCATAAGAATTAAAGGTGATATACCTTTTTCACCAAAGATATGATGGAAAATTTTTGGGCTCCAAATGTCTCTTCTCCACATATATAGCAGAAGCTGTTACGTGAATTAACGCACTTACGCCTTATTATAGCTCTGAAAATATAAATGTGTTTAAATAAAAAGCAAATTCGTAGCAATTTCACTGCTTTTTCAATATGCAAATTCATTCATTTCTTTCTCACATAAAACACAACCTAAGGGCAATAACATTTTTAATTTTAAAACCATGTCAGCAAACAGTGCCTACAGCCAGACTGGCGTCGTCTCTTGCAGATTAATTAACGACAAAGGTTTTATTAGATAGTAGCTATAAAGCTTTTAAACAACCTAATATCTTCGGAACCATGTTTCTTAATCTTACTTTTTCAGATATCTTATGTATATGTAATATGTATTAATATTCACACATTTCATATATATATTCAATACTTGAGATATATATTTAATACATTTCTTTTTATAAGCGTTGCTATATAATTTACAAATTCTTATAAATAGGAAGTTATATTATATTGTTTTACATATTCCCATATTTTACCTTTCACGTATATTTCAAGAAAACTCATTGAACAGAGTTCCTCCATATCTCTAAACAAGAGTCAATTGCTAATTTTTGCTATAATTTTTGTGTCCCCAAAATTCATAGGAAATGAATATTTTCATGTTTAAGAAAATGTGTATGTTGCACAGTGTAATCTTTCATCTGGCAGTTTCATTATTTTAGTTATTTGTTTTAGTCGCTATCTTAATTTATTATTCTTTTGTTATTATAAAGACTCTGGAAAGACCTATAATGGGTAACTTTCACAGTGAAAGAAAACTTTTTATTAACTTCCTTCAAAACACCTCGTTTCAAGTGGGTGAAAGCATCTCTAATTTTACTCAGTTAGGAAGAGAATAGCTTGTTTATATTCATGCATTGTGTGAAGATGCATCTAAGAAATCGTAAACTTGTAGTGTGCAAGTAGGACAACCGATTGTAAATGGGTGTGGATGGGTTGAGATATTTGAGACACAGGTTTGAGGACTCACAGCTTTATTTACACGCGCACAAATACTACACGCATATAATTAGACACAAACAATATTCAACACATTAAAAGTAAAGACAGATAACTATAGCTTCGTGGAAGGACTCTGATTCTGAGCCAAAAAACGAAACCAGTGGATTTCGTGAATTATATTTCCTCTCAGGGTGAGAATCTGTAGGCCAACTACTACACAGAATTGCACTAAATATACATACTTCCTCTCGGGTGAGAGACTGTAGACCAACTTAACCGTTTTTCAGCAGAAGCACATTACTTCCTCTCAAGTGAGAGTCTCAAGGTCAACAGACCAATTCTCTTAAACGCTACGGTGGGACACTCTCTCCACATCTGGAGTAGGAAGCATGGTTACATCCTCCCAGTCTGATTACTCCTGTAACGTCTTGTGGTGGAGCCAGCAGAGATCGTTGGAGGCACAGTCTGTTTAGTTTATGTAGGAGGTTTACAAAGTTTTCTAAGCAGTTTTTGTCAGTGATATCGAAGAAGCCTGGTTAATTTCTGGCTTTAAAATTTTTTTTTAGCTGGAGACATTCTATACGGCAGCACAGCACTTGGGAGAGGATCTCATTGTTGATTCGATGCTCAATGAAAGGAGTTGGTTCTCCCCCCTGATTGGAATAATTTCTTCTATATTTCGAGTAAGGAATTTAATTCTGTCCATTGTTGTTCTGAGATGATACCCTCATTTTCTCAAAATTGACAGGAATGGAATGCAGTGGGCATTATCAGAAGAGACTTAATATCTGGTGGAGACGCAATTAAATCAAATTGTTGATGAGGAGTTCGGAGAAATACCAATGTTTTTTTCTAAAGATCCAAAAGGTTCCTGCTGCAAGTGAAGTAAACGAATTTTAAAAAGAAAATTCTGCATAATAAGATTTCAGTAGCAGAAGCAAAAAAAAAAAAAAAAAAATTCTATGCCACAAAAACAAAAAAAAAAAAAAATTAAAAAGTTTTCTTTTTATTTAATTTCGTGTCTTGTTTCTACTTAAACAGAGGTAAAAAGTAAAACATAATTACATCCACAATTTGGTAAAATAAGAAGTGTGTCGAACATAACAAAGGAAAGATAATGTGCATTGTCGGTATTCGTTCCCGCTGACCTTTGGTCGCAAAACAAAATTCAATACCTTGCGCCCATTGCATTTCTGCATAAAAGGAATTTAAAACTAAATATGGCTATCAGATACATAAAAGGTTAGAACTGATAGTCTCAAGTGATGGTTAAACCATCACCATCATATTATACCAGCAGCCTGCTTTCATTCGTTAAGGGGCACTCGGCACCAAAACATTAATTTCTTAAAGTAAATGCTAATGAATATAATTTTGACTATAAATTGATATCTTCAAATATAATTAAAGAATTTTGGCAAGAAAAATGCAAAAAAACCCAAATTTTTTATAAAATTCAAAATTAAGAAAAAAATTTTAAAATTATTCCAAAATGTTATTCCATTTTCATTTTTTTAATATTTTAATCCCGTATTATTTTTATTATGTTCACGAAGAATCTATCTTTACTTTTAAGCATGTAATTTTGTGTATCTTTACTAGTTCTTGAAAAACATTAAAGCTAATAATTGTAGAAAATTTACGATAATTTATGAATTCTGAAAATTAGCTTGTTTTAAAAAAAAATTTTACAATCATTTTTAAACTCTCATCCTTAACTTTATGCATTGGATAGTTACAAATATATGGTAAAAATTTCAAGTGATTTGGAGAGATAGTTAAAAAAAACGCTTTAACATTTTAATTACGGCATTATATGTAAAAACGTGAAACTGAGAAAAAATCAACTTTTTCGATTGATTAAAAACTTTATTTTTATATCTTTTACTTTAACTAATTCCATTTAACCATTTTTAAATAAAAATATGTATGATTATGTGATTATGTGATTATGTAAATAAAATATTATGTGATCAAAAAATTAAAATTTAGAATCCTCAAGAGAAAAATCATTTGTCATATAACATTATGCATATCATTATAATTAATACATTATTACTTACAATCATGTAATTAATTTCTTTTAAAAAGAAACTAATAAAACAATTTATCAAAAATTTAAAATTTTCATCATTTTTAAAAGCAAATACTTCATGAATTTAATTAAATTTTATAATTAAAAACTAAAAATGCCCAGATTTGTACGTTATTCCTTCCTTTCTTTTGTTCACGCATTCTTGTTTCTGTTAACAGTTAGTTTTATTATTTTCTAAAGTGTTTGATATTTGACAGAAATACGTATCTTTTGAAAAACCACTTTTTTTATATATTTACTATGGTTTCAAGTTGGTTATTTGTTATTTCCAAAATTTACGTTATGTTCTCAACACTATCTAGCGATTCTTTCTCACCCAGCCAACGATTTAATCGTTTCTGTTTTATTTCTTTTCCAATCTCTCTATCCAGTATATGTAACTTCCTTTTTGTGCTCTTTCAGTTACTCGTTCATTTTATTTTAATTCTCTCCCATGTATTTTAATTACTTTCATCACTTATTATTAAAATAATAATAATAATATAAAAAATAATAAATACAAATTTTTTTTTTTAAAAAACCTCACTCTATTAAACTTTCTTTTAGTATTTGGGCAATATTCCTTTCAGTCTTTACCGCTTTTTTCCCCAGCAATGCTCTTTCATCTTTCAATGGACAATCCAAGATGAAGCTAACGCCTTCTGAGCAGCCACGGAGCTTCAACAAAACTCAAATCATCATTCCAAAATTTACTCTAAATCCCTCTGTTGTCTTTCCACTGTTTGTAGAACACAAAAATTAAATTCACAGACAGCTTCAGAAATTGAACGCCAAATACGGTTTGAAAATGCAAACTTTTCCTTCGGACATTTATTTCATATGATGTTATGTAAAGATTCATTTAGATTTAATATAGCACATCGAATGCAACATTCCAAGAATTCATCACTTGCTAGTATTGATATATTGAAGGATACAGACCAAGAATTCTCCATCAACAGGAGTTTTTTACAAACTTATTATGAAACCCTGGCTTTTTCTTTCGGACTTTCTGATAAAGTACCAACCACATATTGTACTCTTGCAAGAAACGCACCTCAAATTACAAAAGCAACTTTTCAATACTTGATTACACTGTTCATCGAAATGACGGTCCTCAAGATCCCTATTCTATTGTGGCACTGCAGCTTTTGTCCATAATTCTCTAAAGCACGATCTTATCTTAAATCCTCCTCTTAATGCTATGGAATGCTCACTTATTAATATTAACCTTCCTAAACACCCTCCGCTCACTATTGGCTCTATTTATGTTCCAAATGGTATTAGTAAAATTAATTTTGACCATTACATAAACATTCTTTTATCTACAAGCACTTCTACTATTTTTATGTGGTAATTTCAATACCCATCACACTTCGTGAAGTTGTAATAAGAATAACAGTACAGGCATCTTTCTTGAAAGTTTCACAAATCTTCTTCCTCCTAGTACCCCCTATTCGTTTTGGACAAAATTCCTCCCTCTACTATAGACCTGGTGTTAACTAACAATTTCCATTGTAATTTTGAAATTATCTCTATTGCTGAACTCTTTCTCTGACCATATAATCTGATTATTGTTAAATTTAAAATTTCCTTTCACTCCATAGCTATTCCACAACAGTAACGTGGCTATTAACTGGACTGCTTTTAATTGGTATCTTGATAACAATACAATCTGTCTTCCTCAATATGCACTTCTGCTCAGAAACTGATTTGAAGTTACTTCACTCACTCACTATATTACAAACTCTTATCTTATCTAAAACCTTTTCTAAGGAAAAAATTCCTCCCTTCTTTTATAAAATCTCTCATCACTAATAGAAATAAAGTCAAGAAAACTGGCAAATAGAGATCCTGAAAGTAAACATCATTATAACTCTGCTCAAACTTTCCCGTAGGCAGAGTTTTATGCTTATAAACAATATTCCTTTGGAAAATCATATCCATGCTTTGAATTATGCTGATGGCTCCATCTGGAGGACTACTAAGATTCTTAAAAGTAATTCTACTAATATTAATATTCTATAACTGATCAAAACTTCTCTCCCATCATTTCAAATTTTTCTTAAATCTGAAGATATTACTAATAGTCTTGAAAATCAGTTATAGATGATGTTTCTAAATATTCCAATTATTAATAGTTTTTTAGGATTTATCATGTTCTGGTGTTAACCATAACCGTGAAAGGAAATATTTCTTATCTATGGATACTTGTTCCTATATTGATGTAAATAATTTAATAATGATTTCTATTAAGAGCACATGCAATATTTACAAAATTAATTACTATAGGATCATTAATAGTTTTTGAGGTCTATCATGGTTCTATAACTCTAAATGAAAGCATTTGTTATATATGAACTCAATATCATTATGTTGTTGTTAATCTGTGTCTCATTAAATACTAGTGGACAGTTACACTTTTGCTATTGCTAAACTTGAGTATACATAAGAATTAAATAAATACAAAAGCAGTGTGATGTCAATTTATTTATTCAATTAAAAGGATCTAAAATTAATTGTGTATGATAATTAAATCTCTTTTTTCTATTTCGTTTTGCTGGGCTGTTTTTTTTTCCCCGTTCTCTCTTTCTTTAGCTTGTTAAATTATTTAGATGCATATGATAAAAAACAATTTTGTTGTATTTCATTCATTAAATTTTTGTAATCGGTATCTTGGGGAAAAATGCTATTATTTTAACGAAAATAAAGTATTACGACAATAATAATGAATTTTAATATATCTAATTTCGTGTGGTTTTTTCTGCCCCACTTCAAATTTTGAAGTTAACCAATGAATATTGTATGAGTCATTATATTTGATAATCTGTTACTTGTCAAATATTGAAGAAACTAAATGATTGTATAATCCTTAGGGCCATCTGTATGTATCCATATAATAAAATGTACAACATTAATTTCTTTTCAATTGGATAAATTGAAATTATTGAATTCAAAATCCTAACTCAGCAATACAGATTAAAACAATCGATGCTAAGATAAAATTATTTTAATATTTAATTTTATAAGCATTCATTACAAAGAAATATTTAGAAAGCTATGGAACTGCTAGCGAAAAGTAGTAGTGTAGTAGTAGTAGTTGTGCTACTTCAAAGAACAATGGCTTTTATTTCAAAGCCATGGGGATTTTTGGACCAATTCAGTCAGAAAAAAGTATGCATTGAATTAATACTAGTACAGTTAAAAATATTAATTGGGTTTAAATGAAATAATATAAACATTAAAATTTAATTTCAGCACTTGGTCAATTGAGTGACCAACAGGTCAACCAAAGTCACACAATTTTTCATTTGCCACAACTTGAAGAAGATGCTACAAATTTTGAAGAGTCACATTAGATTGAGGAATCAGAGGATTATTTATCATACCTAAGTAACTTTTTATTTTTCCAGAAAAATTTTCAATGCAGTTATTTAGAATTAGTGTGAAAAAGCTGTAGTTAATAAATAACTTGGAAGTATAATTTAAAACAATTTTTTATTGCTTTAGTATAGCAAGGAATTCCTCAGACTCCATTCATCGAGTGCATGGTAAACTCCAGCAATTCTTCAAAGTCAAAGGCAGAAAAGAAACTAACTGTAGAACGAAGAAATATAGAAATAGACCA